>BEGY01000045.1:29069-75906 GCA_002335675.1 Chlamydomonas eustigma | reverse complement strand
CACTCTGACTCAGTGCCTGGAAGGTACAATGACAACACACAAGGGCTTCATCAAAAGCTAACACTCTGACTCAGTGCCTGGAAGGCACAATGACAACACACAAGGGCTTCATCAAAAGCTGACACTCTGACTCAGTGCCTGGAAGGTACAATGACAACACACAAGGGCTTCATCAAAAGCTGACACTCTGACTCAGTGCCTGGAAGGTACAATGACAACACACAAGGGCTTCATCAAAAGCTGACACTCTGACTCAGTGCCTGGAAGGTACAATGACAACACACAAGGGCTTCATCAAAAGCTAACACTCTGACTCAGTGCCTGGAAGGTACAATGATAACACAAAAGGGCTTCATCAAAAGCTTTTTCACCAAACAGGTACAAACTCAATCTATCCATCCAAGGCATCAGTAATTAGTGTTAAGTAAAGGACTTTAAAGCAAATCATGTTAAATGGAATGGCAGCCACTCACTTCGCTGATACTCTTCTTTATTGTGGCATCTTTGCATGAAGATGACAAGAAATCCTTGAGCTCTTTGAACCATTCCTGATGGCTGTGGGTTTGGGTGTTAAGCGCAGTGAATATGGCTATGGGGTCATCTTCCTCAGATGTTTTAACTACATTGCCAACAGTGTCCTGCAGCATGGCGCATGTACAATAAGGACCATTGGTCAGCCCTTGTTTTATGTCTCAGTCAAACCTTGCAAATGTAAGGACAATGCAGACAAGAGGAACAGAGGAAGCAAAGCATTCTTGGCATCTCATGTTTGTTTAGTGTTCTTCTTGAAAGTAAGTCGACAAAAAACAGGTGTTGTTCAGATACCTGCTTTATGATGGCGTTAACTAGGCCTGAAGCATCATATTGCCGCCCATCCAGGTATGTAAACAGCAAAGCTCTCAGGCCATGAAAATCAATTTCCTTTGGAGAGAAGAATTCGAAGTCTATGACAACTTCTTCTTGCTTTTCATCTTCATCATCTTCTTCTGAGACCTCTGGATATTCATCATCATTATCGTCATCGCTAGTGCCCTCTGTTTCCTCCTCGCCTGAAGTCACTTGGCCGCCGTCTGTATCATCTCCGTCAATGTCTTCAACCTCTTCGTTATCAGAGACAGGTCTCTTTTTCTTTGTCATCGTGATTCTCTATCGTTTACAGTACCGTTTCGAAGTGTGAGAGATTTTCAGCTACTTGCAACTTCTGAGAGCTGATGCACTTCGAATCACGCAGATAAAATAAGGTAAATAAATATCACCATAAATCACATACTATAATTGTACCTTCATACATACTCGAGTACCTATGCATCTGCATGGTCATAATGAGGGATATTAGATACCCTCATCTCCTACATATCATCATATGTTGTTTATGTAAAATCACCCTGCAGTGTACGCGCTTGCCCTCTGAGGTCTTGAGACAATGCATTCAATGATCAGCCCTTGGTCAGCTTCTGGGAAAGCACCTTCCAAAAGGAGCCTCAGCAGCTCTTCGTCGGAATCTGAAGTTACAGCCTCTCCTTCTTTTAGACCTAAGCATGTACAGGGCAAGTATGCACATTACAAGTCAGTCAGAAGGCCATTCAAGGCCTGTGTAGTCCAACTTGGGATGGTAAACAATTGATGTCATACTCATCTGATATCCCACACACTGCACATGCATGTTAATGTAGTAAGGCCCGTCAAAATTATTGTGTTGAAGGATGGGAAGACCCCTCTTATCTGCTACATATCGGAGAAATGCTAAAACAGGGAGGCATCCCAGGTAGGTGAACTCACCAAGGCATAAGATGCAGATTGCATCCACTCCCACAGCCACCTTGTCCTTCAGCTTCCCCTCAGGAGGTGCCATCATGGAGTACTTCTTCAAACTGGCAGTGCGGATGATATCAAACCGATCAATCTCAATCTCCATGTCTTGCCTATGTGACAGGGAATGAAGAAAATAGGGCTTAAAGCAGGGTAATCTGTCTTGCCAGAACAGAAAAATAAGCAGTAAATAAATTCAGTCATACATCCAGCTTGAAAAAAGAAATATACAGAGAACATATTGTAGCGTCTGGTATTACAGCATGCCTCGTACATTGCATCTTTCTCAGCTTACACCCTCCACACCTCCCCTCATCCACCACACATTACATGCAGCAAACCAATAGAGTTTCAACTCTGACTCTCCAAACACAGATCTAGTCTCATCCTATAACAGTGATTCTGTAAAAACACTACTCAAGAAAGTATGGACTTCAAGCAGACCAGTCTACAACACAAGCTTGTAATACACAACCTCGAGGTCACTAACTTCCCTTACAAACCACCCTGATAGCATAATATCTTGCTTACTCACGTCACACGCATCCTTTTAGCAGCACTCAAGATGTCCTTTGCAGGGACCAACCCCGAGCCTGTCTTGGCCATCCACAAAACGAGCAGCACCCAGCGACTGTTGCCAATCTGTGGAGCCAAGCCATGAACAAGGACTAGTGAATAATGCTCCCCGAGTCCAACACTCACATCAGAGGAACAATGAGGGGAAGGTTCGGGTAAGCTTTCCCTCTCATGACTAATAAGATTTGTACTCAGTGAAGCGCAGTTCCTCACAGGTCAAATTCTGAACTGCATTGGGCGCTACCCAATATCCAATGTCACCCCAAAAATAATTATGGAATGTGTCGTACCTTACCCCATCATCACCCCCAAAGGGACATGCACACTGCCGTACCTAACATATCACCCTCTGCACAAAAGTGATTCACAATACCCTGCCTTGCCCGTCTCAGAACACCCCAAAAGTGATGCACAATACCCTGCCTTGCCCGTCTCAGAACACCCCAAAAGTAACATGTACTGCCACACCTTGCCATAACGGGCCTCCAGATCAACCAGTGCAGATTTGAACTGCGGAGTTGCGTTGTTGATGATTGAGCGGCTGTACTCTGGGTAGGCCTAAACGACAAGCTAATTAGTTCAATATCTCATAATTCTATGCATGCATGTATTCATGTACAAGACACACAGGATGTGTAGACGAACACAAGTGATATGTAGTCCTGTGCCACCCACCAATTCATCAAAGCCTCCTTCACTCGATGTCAAGCGGGAAACAAGTCCAATAACAGGAAGTGCACCCTGGACCTGTTTAGCAACTCTTTTAATGCTATCAAAAAAGGACCTGCATGTGCATATTAATCAAACCTAATGAGGGAGGTATTTCTACTCTGAAAGCATGCCATTAGCCACAGTGCTGAGGTGACAGAGAAACTTTTTAAGAGCTTAATAATCTATTAGCTCACTCATTCTGCTGCGCTCTGCAATTAAGCTTTGAAACCTTGCTGGTAGAAGTTACCACAGAAGATGTGCAAGGCTGCTGATGTTGACGCGGATTTGTAGAATGCCTGAATGATTTGCTACTAGAAAGCATGCTTAGAAATCTTGATTGTATAAAAAAAATCCGACATACCTCTGCAACGATGGCAGGCCCTACAGCTACACTTGCAGATGATCGTAAGGAATGTTGAAGGGAGAATTCACCATCGAAGATATCACATATGTTGTCTTTCGGCGGTATCCTCGTATCAGTAGGAATTGCAATCATCCTCCACACGACGTACGCAGCTATCGCCTGTGAGTTGACGCGCTGATGGTGCATCATATGCATTACAGTTATGATTCTGTGTCCAAGATTTAAATATCGCCTCCTTGCCAACAGATAGAGAGATCCTTAAGTTGCAGCAAGAAGATTTTGAGACTCTCCCCTCCTCCCTTCTTTTGGAATTAGCTGTGGGTACTGCATTGAGCACTGCAGGTTGGTAGTGTGCAACAGAAAGATTTTCCATGCTTGCCTATCAGTCTTAACGCCGCTGTAATATTGACTGCAGGAGCATACTTTCTTTCAGGGAGCTTGCGACTTATATCTGCAAGCAAGCAATCAAGGTAGGAAGTTGATAAAGGCATTATGTTATTTGAAAATATATGGATTTTTCTTATATCTGGTCTCAAAAGATTGATAATGTGTTAGTTGCTGCACCAACCACTCCTACTCAGAGTCCTGGTGTGTAATTATGCATCATGCATCAAATAATGTTATCTTTTTCATGTTGAAGCTAGATTCATGACGTTCTCATTGGCTCTCAATAGTCATAACAGTTAGACAGGTAATCCTCATGCTGTGAAGACTCTCACCCAGTTGACCTGTACTTTCCTGCAGGGGCTCTGACATTGGGGGTCTACGAATGGACTTCGTCTCTTTCAATTCAAGGTCCAGGGCCATGCCTATGAATATTCCACCCATCAAGTAACACCGCCGTGAAGATTCTCAGATCCATCACCACTGCACTTGCTGGTATACACAAATAAGAACTACAGGTTCAGAGAGATCTCAGTTGCTTCATTCTGTCAGTCAACATTTCCTAATTCTTAATATGTACGATATTTCAGCCACATTTTTCAAGGCCATTCATGTTTTGTAGGTTAGAACCGTACAATTTACGGGTATGCATTTAAAGTCGTAAGGAAGCATGAATTACATGCCTCAATCATGTTAAGAAAACGTTTTTGGATCTATTCCAGCCAATCAAAGATCATTAGAACGGGTGTCAGCAGCTGCAGGAAAGGTTTAGTTTCATGTGCTGAGTCACAAAAACAACACAGCATGCGTGTGAAAACACAACGAACTGCACAATAAAAAAGTAGGAGAACTGCCTACAAAGCTAGGGCTGTAATCTTACATAATAATATGGATGTAATTCCTTGATCACCAATAAAGGATGCACAACATGATATAGACAGCTACTAAGTCAACAAGCTCTGGGCAAAGGTGCACCACAATGCTTGCTGACTAGAGCATTATTGACTTTGAATCATTAGACCTCAACAGCAACCAAGACATTTACGTAAGAGGCCCTAATCATTGATTTCAGGAGACTCAGATGAACATGTCCATACACCTTGAAGCATGAAGCAGCCACCAGTGAAGGAAAAAGTACAATTTGAACAGGCTTCTAAGGCTTGGCTCCCATCTCTAACCCCTCTTTATTTGCTGTGGCAATCTGGACAGTTGGTGGAACAGTCTTCTTGCTGGCATGAGGGGTTTGCGGTGGTGTGTTTCCCTCCTCGTCTAGGAATGGCTTATCCAACCCAGAGGGCATACTCTTCATGTTGGAGGCAGTGGCGGTAGAGTCATCGGACTCAATCTCTTGAGGGATAATGAGATTTAGTATCAACTGCAAGAGAAAGGACAACAGGGATAAATTAAGATGGAGTGATCTGCACACCTTCACTAACTGATGAAGGAGTGATCTGCATACATTCACTAACTGATGATGGAGGGATCTGCACACGTTCACTTAAAAGATTTGTTTGTACATCATGCTCACTGGAGGACCCAGAATATCATGGGAGCAAAGGAAGGTCCTTGCTTACACATGATGATGATGAGAAGAAGCTATCGGACCACTACTACAATAGAGATCAGACTGTTGACTTCTAAACCATGATTTACAGCGGTGTTGCTGCATGTAGGCAGATAGCATCTCAGTGTAGATGATTTCATGTCAAACATAATTGCAAACACCATCAACCAAATCTCACAGTTGTTATCGCAGCTAGGCAGAATCCAGACTCCAAGATAGCTAGAATAGAAGCGCGGAAAACTGAACCAGCAGAGTTGGGGTCCGTGTAAGGTGGCCACAGGTCATTAGTGGGGAACTGGAGCAGAGAGGTACAAGGCAGAATACATTATTGATAAGGTTGTGTCTGTTCCTTTTGAGCAAACATGCAGAGATCAGGCATGATTTTGAACCGATTTAAAATCAACCAATCAGGCTTGATTTTGAATTTTGCCTTGAAAATACGGAAGACCCACTTACAGATGGCACTAAGGTGACTCCGATGCCAAGGGATAAGCCACAGGTCAAGATGAATCTCTCTCGTCGTCTCAATGGACCCGCCACCAACAGGATCTGCAACAGAAACTTAGGGATTAGCGTCCCATCTCATGAAAACAGAGAGAGATAGAGAGCTAAAAGTGCTTCCTAGAATCCAGTATCGATGGCTTTCTTGGCATGTCGCCCACAGTGAGGAGAGTGTGCAAATTGTTCAGGAGCTTCTCACCTTAATACCGGAGGAAATCACATTTGCAAACAGGAATGTTGTCATGCCACCCTGTGTACAACAGTGGAAGTGGAAGTTTTACCACATGTCCCCGAACCCTGAATAAGTACAGAAACCTATCATCTACCTCATCTTACATCAACACAGGACTGTCATGCATTGCAGGACTATTAAAACAAGGTTGTAAGCCTTTATGTCAATTCGCATTCTTACCAGAATGCAGTTAGGGATTGACTGCACCCAACCACCAAACTTGGCAAAAATGCCGAGCAGCAACAGCCAAAATGCGCAGGCCCACCCTGCCTGGCGTGATCCCACGTTGGTTAGAGCAATAACACCATTATTTTGTGCAAAGGTCGTCAGGGGCATGCTCATGGCCAAAGATGAGAAGATGCTCGTTAGACCTGTACAACCATCAGGTACAAACAATGTTGTCAGCTCCTTCATACAGAAGGTGCAGATACACAGGGCAGGAGGTTATTGCTCTCACCATCATTTAACAGGGCGCCCTTGATGCGTGTCATGAGGATAGGACCTGTGGTCTCCAGTCCAGAGGCCTCGCTGGTGGCAGTGGTGTCTCCCATGCATTCAATGGAGGTGATGAGGAACACAATGATCATAGGCAGGATGGCCGGTGCATAAACGCCTGGAGTGACATAGGAAATTAAGGCAAGGATTAAGAGCAAGCTTTATGAGGTGACTAAGATCTAGTCCTGCTGCAAAAGAAGCTACATCCTTTCATGTTCAGTTCAGCTCAGTGGGCACAGGAGGACGGTCAAAGCAATGTGGCAATGAGGCTGTGTCCCAATGGGTGTTGTACACGTGTCAATGGGAGGAAGAAAATTGACAAAGAGGTCACATCCATTTTGTGTTCACACATATCAGTGGGTGTGGAGAACAGAGTGATAGGAAATGTACACCGAGGTCTCACCTAGAGGAAAGGTGGTAGTCCATAAGAACGTGGCAGAGGGCGAGGCATTGATGATGTCTTGGTTTACGAAGGACTGTCCAGTCTGAGCACTTGGCACAATCACAGCAAAGACGTAGCCCACCAGCAAGGACAAAAACACAGAGCCATTGCGGATGAAGGGACTGCCAAACACTTCACACACACAAATCATGGCAAACACCTGTGGTAAAGTATTGGAGAAGCAAGTTTGATAGGCCATCCTGTGTAGGTCTCAGTTTGAAACTATGATTTCTTACTGAGGCCTTGATCTGGCTTCGCGCTGGAAGACAAACCTCATGTGCAGTAATGGATGCATAATTTAGTGAGGGCACAGGCACTTACAAAGAAGCCCATTCCAACATATTCTGCATTCCCGAATGGCAGCTCCACATACCCGTTGCCTGAGCACAATCCACCATAGAAGCAACCCGCACCACCTCCCCAGTTCTGAGTGTCATGCATCACACCCAAGAAATTACAGCCACCGCACAGCAAAAATTACTAGGAGCAGAAGTTCTCCTCTCTTGCACAAAACTTATGGGTTATCAAGTTAGTTCCATCATATGATTGAAACAAGACACTTGAAAATCGCGTGTATTCAGGAATCTCAATAAATCTGTGCATCAGCACATCTGCCCTTACTTCGAATCCAGTGCCACACAAGTTGATGCCAATCAGCATGATTGTAGAGCTGGTCACCACAGGAGGGAAGACACGCCTCAGGATGGGGAAGGGCAGGAAAGAGATCAAGAATGGTGTCACAGCGCAGAATGCCGTGGTGCCAAGCATCTTGCCATAGGCTTGGGCCCATGTCAGTCCTTGCCCCTGAACACAACATGTGTGGACATCTAGGGTCTGAAATGGAAAATTGAAGTTACAGGTTGAGTTGATTGTGCAAGCAATGTGCAGGTGGAGGTAAGGGCATGGAGACACGGAAAGTGTTATCAACATGTTAGCATGATAAGTAGTGCAATGTTTAGCTTTCTACCATCATAGTGCTGATTGCATTCTCCCAGATGTTCACCGATGTGAACGACACGCCCATGACACTCAGAATGCCAGATCCCCATGCAAAAGGGCCCATACGAAACCCCGTCACTTGAATAGCAGTGGAGATTGCACAGACCAGCAAAGCTGCCTGGATGATATCTGTTGCAATGAGGCAAAAAGTGGGGCCAAAGCATGATAATGCCCGTTGTGTCCAAGGTTGCTGCTCTGTATGCTAAGCTATCATCTGATAAAAACGACCGGAATCAGGACATCTACTCATGATTTTGCATACTCACATGTGACTTGTCTAGAACACTCGGGTCCTTCGCAGTATAAGCCGATGAGGATAGGGGGTGTGATAAGACCAGCTGTCATAGCCAAGCAGTGCTGAAAACCCATAACGAGAGCAGTGATAAGGCCGAGATGGTCATTCAAACCGAATAAGGGACTCGTTCTGCGCTGGTTCTCAGGAGATCGGCAGTAGGGCCACGTTGGCATACACAGATATCTATGAGAAATAAACAGGACTCAAGTCAAAGTGAATGCAGTGCAAATTTGTACACAAACGCGCATAGACAACATGAACATTTGCAACCCTAACGACCTGGCTTCTTACTTGTAGTCATAAGACCCTAACAGCATGTGTCTCCAGTAATCCTTTGAGTGCATGTTGGCTTTAAAGTGATCCATATCCAACATTTTGGATAAGGTTCTTGTCCTTTCCTTAGATGGACAGAAAGAAGAATAGAAGATATAAGGAAAATCCAAGATGTGTTTCCGCAAAAAAGTTTTTCAGACAGAGATATCACACGACGCTCATGACTAAAATCACGTGTTGGTTCGTCTTTGCGAAATCTCTCACTCACCTGATGACGATGTGAATTGCACTATTAATAAACCAGATTGAATCCTCTACTGTAAAATGTACTTGTAGGGAAATTGTACTGGCGATCGCGTTGACACCGTGCGTGTCATCTTCAACCTCACGTGTTGATGTACAGTAATAGCCGTCGCCTCTGATCAAGGGGCATGGTTCTCTGTAGCATGTAAAATTAAGCCATATGAACTGGTTTGACCATGCTGCAACTGTATCTGCATGTACAGAGTGTGTAATGCAGGCATAATGTTACTCCCGAATACCTGCATGTTTGCTGTCATTGCCTTTTTTAAATCTGAAGGAACGTAATTGCTGTCTAAAGAAGGAAATTGAGGTATTTACTTGGCATATTGAATCAAACTTCTATCTCGTCATTCTTGCATTTTTATCCAATTCAGGTTCTGTACACACATATTTCCAAATATTTCAAAACTGTTACTGAAAAATACAAGTGATGGTGTGACCGATTTTAATAGTAAACACAATTTACTATAACACAATTTACAATTTACTATCGGTTGCAATTAATAGTAACCGATTTTACTGCAAACACAAGGCCTGCAACAATCGTCACATCTGAAGTTACTGGTTCAAAGGCACCAAATCTTGAATCATGGATGAAGTTAGATAAAGAGCTGCAGGTCTCCTTAAGCATGTGTTGCCATTGTACCTTCGGAAGAACAGCCTCCAAGATGGGTTATTATGAAAGAAAGAGTCTATTTTCTACTCCCTGCAACTGCAAGCTGTTGTTCTGATAGTGGTGGCAAGGGAGGCAGAGGCAAAGCTGGTTTTAAGACTGATGAAGGATTCCTGAATTGATCTAGGTGATGTAGAATGAGCAGGCGAGGACCGGGGGGGATCTTTGCTTCACATAAGGCCCTGAATTACGAAAGTACAAGAGATGCAAAGACACTCATTTGCGACAATTGAGCAAGGACATTCTCTAGCTATTGCATCAAAGGCATTCTGGAATGTGCATCCCCTCTAGCGGGTTGGTGATGAGCAGTTCATACAGCCTACAGCTGCCTGAGCTACAACTGATCCATCAATATGACAAGGTGACTCACAAGCTGTACGATGCTGTAAATATCATTTGACAAGGAAGTACAGAATAACACTACATATTTGGCATATCTATTGGGACAAATGTAAGCTAGCATGAAGTCTGAAGTGTCATCCCTAGGGAATCCAAGAGCAGACTCACGATTCATTCCACAGCATTATGGTTGGGTCTGTTAGCAAGCCTTTTTTCAAATTCTCTTGGTATTTCTGTGTCAAAAAACAAAGATGTCTTCAAAAATCAAGAAGGACCTTCTTTCCTGAAATGTGAGCATGCCTCTGTTCTGTTCATCAAGAATTGCTGCAGAACTCAAGAACAAGTCCATCCACTCATACACAACAAGGTTCCAAAGCATTTACTTTACCCACACCTGAAGTCCCAATGTTTTGAGCATGTAACATCCTCTATCATAATCTGTATCAGGGTGCTCTGGCTTAAAAGCTTGACCAATCTGGATGCAAACACAGTCAGTGCAGATAGAAGAAGGTAAATCACATGAATATAAAAGGTGTTTCTAAGCATCATAATGTAAAGCTATGTTCGTAACTGTTCCAAATTCTGGTAAAATCCACCTTAATGAGGTATCAAGAGTGCTTTGTATACATAGAAGAATAAGCTATCAAAGAGGTCTATATATCTGGTAGAAGAGGCCATTGAAGAGTGCAAACACTAAACCTATCAAAGAGGTCTACATACCTGGAAGAAGAGGCCATTGAAGAGTGCAAATGCTGTACCTATCAAAGAGTTTGACATACCTGATAGAATAGGCCATTGAAGAGTGCAAATGCTATCCCTGTGGTCACCGCAGCTTGGAATGGGTTGGGAGATCCTGATACTAACGAGTACACAACGCCTGAGCCAAAGGAGGCACCCATCCTGTCATATGAGGAAAAATGTAATTGCATTTGACTCCAGGCCAGCAAGAAATTAGCATTGGAAAGGAGACCCAAAGCATGTATTCTACGTGATGACATCTCTACATTTCATGGAGTACACTGTCTTTCTCTTCTCTCCATATTCTAATTTCATAAGTCTACGAGACTCACGAGCCATACACATCCTCTTTCCCCCCTCTCAACTTCTTGATGGCGCATGTGAGACCTGTCAGCAGTTGTTGTGAGACAGGGTGTTAGCAAGCAAAGCTTTCAGGAAGTTTTTACGAACCAGCATTAGTTCCCATGAGCGCTGCAAGATTTCTTGCTTGAACCCAGGGCCCTCCCGCTTGTAGCATCTTAAACTGAGCTGCCATCGCAGGGTTCGCATCGGCTGCAGCACCCGTAGGATCTATATTAGACATTGAGCCGAGTAAGTAGCCAAAACCTGCGCCAGTTAGAGCACTCTGAAGGGTGACAAAAGCAACTTCCACAGCTAGCGGCTGCGCTGCGATCCATTTTTCCCAGTCCTTTTGTAATTTACCAAAGTCTAGAGGTCCAATGCCTGTGATAGTAATTGCTTGAGACATTTTCCAATGCTGATCGGTCTACGTTTCACGTCAACATTATTCCGCTACACCGTTTAGCTACATCAAACAAAATAACATTCAAGATCTCTGTAATGTTTAATCTGATGACGCAATGATTAAATCTTTGTGCCATAAATTTCTGTTGAAGCTTCATGGCTCAAAAGATGATGCACTTGGACAGGGCCAAGCACAGCTATATTTTGCTGGATACAACCATGTAGCTCCATATGATGATACCTTGTCAAGGACGGCTGCAAGATTTTATGACATACTTCGGCCTTCCCAACCTAGCGGAATCAGAAATGCACAGCCTTCTTCTTCTGAATCAACAAAACTTTTGTCCTCTGAGTCAAACTTATTAGGACACGATGGATATTTCCGAGTAAGTGGATATGTAGAAAGGAAAGGTACAAAGACAGAAGAATTCAATAGGTATTAAAAGCCCTGACACTGTCATGCTCACCTGAAGGCTTAAAACAGCTGACGACATATTGCCTTGAACACTTTCCTGCGACACAGCGATGCATTTTGTACGTGCTAGCCCAAGCTAGCCATGGATTTATGCACATGCTAAACAGCACTGAGGTACAAGGAGCAGAGGTCATGAACAAGGCACTAATGCGGCCTCCGGGACAAGCCTTGATTACTGTCTGCAATCATGTAGCTGCCTTGGATGATCCACTGGTCATGGCAACAGTCATACCAAAAGATCACTTTGGCAAACCAGAAAACATAAGGTATTCATGAAGATGATAACTGTGCTGAACCAGCCCTGTTTCCAAACCTACATCCAACCACCAGAAACATTTTAAGAACATGTTTTCAGTGCTTGGGTTTGCATGACGGATGCTCTCAATCAGAAGGTACACACTCATTGATTGTTGCCCCTTCATGCTGCTGCCACAGGTGCTCTCAATCAGAAGGTACACACTCATTGGTTGTTGCCCCTTCATGCTGCTGCCACAGGTGGACCCTATGTGCCACAGACCGATGCTTCAAGTACACTGCTTTGGTGCCCTTCTTCCGAGCCGCAAAGGTGCTTCCAGTGCAGCGAGGAGGAGGGATGAGGCAGCCTGGCATGCAGGCGGCAGAAGAGCAGCTGAGATGTGGGCAGTGGGTTCACATATTCCCTGAGGGCACGAGATCACAGGTCTTGACTCCTTTTATTTGCTGTATGTGTCCTCTGATCGACATTGGGAGCTAACTGCTTGTATGTTCATGCTGATAATCAATGCTGTGCTTACTTTCAAGCATTTCTTGTAACAAACAGTAGGTTCAAGATCATGTTATTAGTGTTCACTCTCATTGTTCTGTCGACCATGTTGTTGGGCACTAGTAATTACCCAGGTCATGATGCTCACTTGATCATAATTCATATGCATGTCCACTTGTTCTCAGGGTGGAGGGCGTATGGGGCCAGTAAGGAAGGGTGTGGGTAGGCTTGTAGTGGCAGCATGTGGTGAGACTCTGCCTCTGGTGGTGCCCTTTGTGCACAATGGTATGGATGAGGTGATGCCACGAGGGAAGGCCTTGCCGAACATTGGGAAGAAGGTGGGAAACATGTCATTATATGATGGAGGAACCGGAATAAGATGTAGCAGGTTGAGATAGGTGAACCTTCAAGCAATAAGATGTAGCAGGTTGAGATAGGTGAACCTTCAAGCAATTCACATGGCTGTAATCAGGAGGACTATGTGTTATTGTTGTGTTTCATACTACTGGCCATAGTGTGCAAGAATTTCATTGTTGTGATTCATACAACTGGCCATACTGTGCATTTCATGGGTACTTCGCTTCATGGAAAACTGAAGACTTCCAAAGTTTAGGAAACCTTTTTTAAACCTTATGAAAGTGTCGCCTCCTAGCATGATTTCAAAGACTGTGTGCAAGGATTGAATGCTGATGTGGCAGTGCCTCATCTTAGCAGGTTCGTGTCCTGGTGGGACCCCCAATCCCTGTGGAAGACATATTGAATACTGCTAGGCAACAGGGCTGGAATGAGGACAAGCTTTACACTGCACTTGCTTCTCGTGTCTCACGCCACCTGACTGCTTTAAAGGCCTGCCTTGATGCTGGTGGCAATGCAGCGGATCTAGATCTATCCTCTTCATCGTTAGCTCCCTCTGTCAGTGGGCTGGATTTGTATGATGAATCAGATCTCATGTGGTTCCACCGAGCTTCCATGTGGGAGAAGGCAAAGTTCAGGATGCAGCACCGTGCCTGGCGGCTCACCAGCACAGCTCCCCTCAGCATGAGCAAGCAAATGCCAGAAAGCTGTTGCGATGCAGATCCAATCAATAACAGTGTGACGGATCCTGCTATAAGACAGCCCTATGGGTGGCATCTGTCCAATCCTCGACATGGTCATGATGACAGGGAAGATGCAGGTCCCTCAACTCCATGGGCAGCTTCTGTTCAGTCTCTCAAGGCCACCTTTAAGATCCCCTCAGCTGACTCACATATACCTGCATTGAGCACATCCATACACAATGTACTACAATGCTTCGCGAAGGAAGTCTTGAGCCTTAATCATGCAGCAGGAACAGTCCAATTTGGTGTTGTCAAGTATAACAAAGATCGTATGGAGCACATGGCCAGAATAATGGCATTTCCTGCAGCGGGAATGTAATTTCAAATGACAGGGTGGCCTGTCGATATTGTTGTGAGCGCCTCTTTCAGAAATGAAATGCAGAGTTTTCCAGCGTTAGGTCCCTTTCTTTTTCAGAATCATAACTAAGGTTAATTATGTAGTACTGTTCAGATGTGTCTTGTTCTGATGACACACATATTTCCATATGTTTTTTCCCACTTTTCAAAGAAGAAAAGTGATGGGGTGCTCCCAGCTTTTTTCACTTTTATCACAGCAAACATATTGATTGTTTGCTCACTGATGCTATGTCCTCTTGAACCTCTTATCAATGATTTGTCCTCTTCGATATATCTTAGTTAATTCCTGTCATTCTCTACAGCTTCTTGTATTGATTTGCGTGCATCTGCATTGATTCCATTGCTGTCTTGTCTGGATATATCAGTAAGCCATGGGGTGTTCAAGTTGGCTCTTTTGGTTGCAATTTGTAACTCAGATCCACGTTTCCACTTGATATGTAAGTAGATAGGCATCACAAATCAAAATTGCAGCAATAAAGGGATGCAGAGGCCAAGTGTTACGTCAGGGAGTGAGGTCAAGTCAATCCGTTTTATATGGACATTCTCATGTTTCTTGATGGGAAACGCATGTCATTAAGTCCACAGGAGGAGAAACAATCACAGAATCCACTGATCTTCTGCCGGTAGCTGAATCACATGATCATGAAAATCAGGGCCCTATGTAGGCCAGGCTTCCTTCCATAATCCTCGTACTGTCACGACCCCTCTTTTCCGCCATCATACATTTCTAGCATTCCCTATAGTACACAAACAAACGCAGAACACTTGCAAATCCCTTGGAAATACAGGAAACAAAAGCGACCTCCGCATCAGCATCTTAGTTATACTTAAACATGATGATCCGTACCTAGCAGTGAAACTTAGGATGAAATGTCTTTCATGCTACATAACTTTACCTCATCATCATCGTCATCATAATCAATATCTTCTTCATCATCCAGCATGTCCTCCTCCTCTTCCTCCATATCCTCCTCATCCTCTCCATCACTAATGGCCCCAGCCTGCGTCAATGCACCACAATCTATTTAAATCTCAAAAACATGAGAAATGAGAGCGTGGTCACTCTGTCACTCATGGTATTAAAGTTAAACCATAAAGAGCAATAAATCAGCCAAGTTATGATACCAATCGGAAAGGAAACTGCATTGAGGAGAGAAAAGAAGATGCTGACAGTCTTTGTTAGATCAAGGTCCTTGTCATATGAGGCATCTGCTGACAAGCAGTCAACAAGGTCAACAAGGTCACAAACCTCATACCTCATAGGAATCATCAGCCATGTTACTGTTCTTCAGGAAGTACTGCTTCCCTGTCAATCGTCCTCCACGATCATCCTTACTCTCCTCTGATATGGAAACTTTTTTGAGTGCCAATTCTGAATCAAACTGCACTAGCAGGTACCATTTTCAGGAGGCTTTGCAACACTCAAATTCACTAAACATACCAGCCTTCAGTTTTATCATCTTTAAATTCTAGATAAGCTTATTCTAAAAAACATAGGCGCTTTGGATAATATCAGGAATATGTAATGTATCTGATGTTTTTCATCACAGGCGCATAACAACATAAACATAAACAACTTCTCACTTTTGCTTTCCATGCCATGAATGAGGCTAAGGTCACTGGGGTTCCGTGAGCTCGTGCAGCTGCTCTCCGTGCTTCTTCTTCTGCTTCTGCTTTTTTTCTGTCAGCCACTGGGTCCTCCTTGGCTGAAGAGCCAGCTTTAGCTACCAGAAATAGCATTGATTTAACAGGATGTAAATAAATATGTATAGAAGCATGTGCTCTTTAAAAGCTGTTGGAGGGGATTGTAGATAAAGTATGATTGTGCAGAACTGTCTCATATTATGAAGACTTCCTTAGGACGCGACATTAGGTTTTGCAGCTATGTTCTCTTTCAGGATCCCTCATAAGGGCAGCATATTTGCTCTGCCAAATCAAACTATTCAAGGCCAGACAAATTGGAGTTCAAAGCTCACAGAACTCACTTCTGAGCCATTCTTTGGCAGCTCCAACAAGTGTGAACACCATGGCCATGCCTATGTTCTCTTGGACCTGCTCTAGGAGGTATGCCGTCCCTGCATGGATGTCAGCGTCACTAAGCCCTCTAACAGCGCGAAGCCTGAGGCAAGGTGCTTCATCCGGATAGGTGGCCGTGTGGGCGAACAGCAGCTCTGCCAGTTTTTCGTCTTCGGGGGGCGGAGGCTCGTCACCCTCTTCTGTGGGGTCTATCAAAACTTTGTAGGTCTCTCCGACAGAATGCCAACCATCAGGTAGCATTCCGCTGTAGATCTGTAGATCGTCCATCAGAATTGCCTCTAAAGCCTCTATCTCCATCGCTTGCTCAGAGGCATAGTCTGTCATTGTCTAGTTAACTAACTTATGCATAATTTCAGACAGACTTTTAACGTTTGTTTGAAAATCGCTAACTGCATAAGTTCATACCATGATGGATGTGTACTGTGTCGTAGTCTAAAGCGATACTATTTCAAACAACGGGGGCTGATGGTTTTGAAAGTTGAAGATGGTCAGAAAAATCAAGAAGAAACCCTTGCCAGTCTTGATAGATGCACTCATAACAAGGTCTGACCAGGTTACGTATTTCCTTGTAATATTAGGAATCTTAGGCTTAGCTACTTTGCCTTTGCAAGAGAGGAAAGTTAAAGTTGATGAGAAGTCCCTTCTGATTGGTGGAGCAAAGTCCACGCTAAGGTGAGTCAACAAGCAGAGCACATACGTATGCTGATAATACTGCAGTTGAGATCAGCAGAACATGCGATTCGGGTTCATAGAATGATTTTAATTTCATTTAGATCACCTTCATGTGTGGTCTGATTAGTGATTACAGAGGATGGATCCAGCGTCCCAATTAGATCATCTTTTAGTAGATGGCTGTGGCTGATGACTAGGATTTTCTCCTGGGTATGTGAACATGAAAGTATATCAAGACAGCTCTCTCCAGCATTGATACACATCAGGCCATCTCATGTATTCAAGAAGCTTGGAAGGCCATGCTGCTTCATTCATGCAGGTCTGAGTCGCAATTTGCGGTTCAGCAAGGACTGGATGCTCTCAAGATCTTCAATGATGACTTCCATATAGGCCAGAAAAGCTTCAATCTGAACTTGTTCAATGCAATTGAGAGTATGGGATTGGAGGGCTATTTATCTGAGTACAAGCCTGCTCCTTCACTCTACAAGAGCTTGTTAGCAAAAGCTTCGTTTACAAATTTTCCGTCAATGCATGAGAAGGCCATAATGGAACAGCGGCCTAAACATGAATCTGATTCACCCTCAAGCTTCAACATCACTACATCAGAAGGATGCCCTTGCGTCCATGGTATCCTTAGGAGTCAAAGAGGGGATGGCAAAGAGGCTATTGTGCTTGTGACCCCTATGCATCTGAGCCACAAAGGTAAGGTGCACGAATCAAGTGTGAGGGAGTGAGGGAGTTGGATCATCATCTGATGATTAGCAAACTTGAACACTGGAGTTGTTTCAACACATGCATGTGGCTATAATGCTCTGTGGATGAATAGCTGTACTTCAATTTTGGAGCTATGCTCTGTGGATGTATAGCTTTACTGCACATTTGGAGTTATGAGACCAGTTTGCCTTCTCAGCATCATAACAGTGTGTACATCCCTCCTTTTGTAGAGCTCTTGAATAGAAGCCACCTGGAGCTGGCAGGAGGCTCCGCGTCTCTCTTGTTTGGTGCCGCTGCAATGCTGATGGGGCATCTGAATGCAGTGCATTGGCTTGCCAAGGATCTGGTGTGGGTGATCCCTGATGCAGGATGCCCGCATGGTGGAGCTGAGGCTAGCTTGCAGCAATGGGTGCGGCAGTACCAGCTTCCTGACCAGCAATGGGTGCGGCTTGTGTGCCTCATCAGCCTTGTGCCTGAGAGAATGCTTAAAGGAGATGTCCTCAGTTGTAATTCCAGTACAGTTGCAGCAGAACGTGGAAAAAGAGCCTGAACTGACTAGGCTGTTGTAATGCTCCATATGTGTCCTCAACAGTGCCTGAGTCAAAAAATCTCTAATGCAAAAGTCTTAGATGTTGCATCATCTACAAGAAGCGTGCTGATCATTAGCATTCTTTCTGGTTGTCCTCCGCAAGCTCCTCGACCGTTTTCAAAGACATGCCATGATTTATGACTGTTTATCAGAAGGCAAATCTGCCTAATGTCATAATTGCTTGCTAGCAGGCAATATCACCACATGCGTCCCCCGAGGCTGTTTTTGGACGGGCTGGCATCATGCAGCAAGCGGTCGTACTGGACACAACGGATAGTGGCCATCAGTACAGCACTATGGAGGTGCTCTTGGAGGGGTTCCAAGGACAGCTGCCCAAATTGGATATGTATCATTTGCTCAGATATTACAGCTTTGTACTTCAGGTGTGTATGTGTGTCCACTAAGTATGCTTCACCATTGAGATGTACCTTAAGAGTTAATCAATCAGCTTCATTATAAAGGCTTGTTTACTGTCAGTGACACTGGTCTATTGTGGTGAGAGACTGTTGCATATGTGATGACTAATGAGTACAGGTGGACAATGATGATGGTGATTGATTACATCTTGCTTAACTAAGGGATAGGGTTCATGCATGTGTCATGATTTATGAGTACAGGTGGATGATGATGGTGATGAGACCCAGGTTGTCAGTGGTGATGATGCTCAGGGAATAACGTGTGTGTCCAATTGACTCCATTCTTCCTATTTTAACTTCATCTTGAGGCTGCTCTTTTATCAAAAAAGGCCTGGACATGATGTTTTAGTTTTTCCAGCATTCCCAATCCTCAATCATCCTACTTCCCAATCCTCTATCTAATCTTATATCTTATCCTGTGCTGCAGGTGCCCAGGCTCCAAATGAGGGGCGGGGATCCCGCACCTGTGAGGCTGCTGGACTTGTTCTCTTGGGACCAGGTGCGTGATAGATTCCCTCATAAGGATATCAGACTTCTGATATTCTTTACAGTCATTAGAGAGGGACAATTGAAAGATGCAACACGAATACTTTGCCTGGAAGCCTAAGCACCTTGTTTGTAACATGCCAGCGCGTGACAGACAAGTGCTAAATGTCAGTGTGCGTGATATGCAGCTCTGTGTTCAGCATGATATTGGTTTCTTACAGGCTTCTAGAACTTACTTGTCCAAGCTACTGTTGATGGCGAGGGTCATGAGCCAGCAAGGCAGTGGCAAGCCCACAGGCACACACGCTGTTTTTAAAGAGCTTCTAGTGGACGCTGCGACTGTCAAGCTATCCAATCCACAGCATGTGAGATGTTCTTGCAGATGTGTGAATGCTCACTTTTCATCAATACAAGAGGGTATAATACAACGGAAATGGAGTGTAATTCATCATTAAGTGTTTTGGACTCAAGTCTCACATGGAAGGAGAGGAATGCATGTGCTGGATACCACTCGGTGATTCAGCGCTAGCTATGAAGCAAAGGTTCTTGACTTTGTTTAACGACGTGTGAATAGTCAATGCTCATTGTTTTCCATTATCCTCTCCACCTCAGCATGGTGCTGTACCTCCCAATTGTCATCCCACCTCTTGTGCCCTCTTCTTGGCTGAATACTTGGAACTGATAGTGAGGAGCTTCAGCAACCTTTCTGAGAGGTTTCATCATTCATACTTTCTGTACCTCCAGGTACGTCAGTATCCAGGGGTCACTTTTTAGCTCTGATCTTGATGTTTTTCTCATGCCCTATGCTTTCTTCTATCTTCTGCTGTTATTTTGTCAACCCGATGTCCACATCTCCTTCAATCTGACAACTGTATGATTCACACTTGTGTGAACCAGACGGGTCCTGACACCTTTGTGACTGTGGAGATGTACATCATTCCCGTGGTTGTTTTCCTGCTTGGCTTGGTGCTACAGGCGAGTCCCTTTCAGCTCAGTCTTTAAATTTAAATATCTTGGTCTGTAGATTGACCGAAGCATATTTTTTCAGTGGTGTCATCTTCCCTGTGTCCTGTCCTGTTTCACAGCTACCAAGGTTCACTAAATCACATAGAGTGATTGCATTTTGAAAATGTTCAACTCCTTGATCAGGCGGCAGCCTCCACAAAATTCGAACGTAAGGAACCACATCACATGAACATGCTACCAGGTTCTGAATCTCAGAGGGTTGCAGAAGCTGGTTTCGGCTCTGAAGATCTAAAGCCTGGGTCTGACATTCCTGACCCCAGATTAGAGCTTACCCCTAGCTTACTTCCCTCCAACACTTCTAAGGTCAAGTCACCAGACCTTATGCTATGGCTGAGATGCATTTTCTTTGCGACAATGACTTCAACATTCTCTGCGCTGATCGGATTGGTGGCCCTGAAGGAAGTAGCCTGTCATGCTTCAGACATCTCATCTATATCCTCCGCAGCTCGGTCACTGCAGCAGCTTTTGCCTCATATCCTATCCAGGGCTACCAGCACTCAAACAGATGTAGTCATCCTCTTATCCTCAATAGTGTCCTGGGCTCTGATACTGTTGATGCTCTTCATTTTACCTTTCTGGGCATCAAAGTGGATTGCTGTATCAGCATCCGCTCATGTTCCATACTTCCAGCCACTCAACCTTCATCCTGCTTCTTTAAAGGACCAAAGAGAGAGGGTAGAGACTCCGCCGAATGTGCTTTATTTCAACGATAGATTGAGGACGGTAGCTCTGAGCCTGATAGCAGCTGCCCTGTCAGCACTTGCTTGCATCAACTGGGCACTTGCTTACATGGCCTCCATGCTACTACTACTGTTTGTAGTACTGGCATGGCCTGTACTGCCTTGTGCCAACAGCAGTAGTGAACAGGAAGCACATCCTAGTCATCAGAATAGTGTTGTGCAGCGACAGTCCTCTCAGTCCACAACGTCTAGAGCGAGGGCGTTTGTATCAGTGCTCTCCATTGCCCTCCTCTCACCCCCTGCAATAGTTGGGTACATGATAATGCCAAGCATAATTTCTTCACTCTTGTCCAATTTAGTTTTAACTGACAGAAGTATCATTTGGAAGGTACTCGTAGCGCTCCTCCAGGATATTCCAAGCCATGCAATAGAGATGCAGTGTAACAGTCAGAATACAGTGTTGTGGGTATTCTGGGGTCTCTATGTTCCCTTGTGGTCCATGTGCGCTTCAGCTAATGTAATGGGATAGATTGTACACTACATACCCTGCCGACGTGTATGCAATTGTGTCTTTACGAGTAATTTACAAAACACTTGTAAAGCTGAACTCATTCTCTGAGTCTCAGCTCGAAGCACTTTTAATGTTTGAATCAAAGGTCACTAGTAATCAAAGGCCAGGACACGGGCTCACAATGTCCTACTACAACATGCTGTTCGGACACCATATCTTTCAATCAGGTTGCAGGTCATTTCCCACCACCTCTCCCCTTTTTAGATTTCTTAGAGCTTCCCGATTTCCCGCCTTTTGATCCTACAGGAGGATAATAGAAAACTGTGAGAACTTGATGTACCATGACGTGCCACTGCACACTATTGTACTACCACTCCCATCACAACAAAACATGTCCTGCCAGGCAACGTCAACACAACTAATAGATCCACAAGAACTGTTTCATCAGCAAGCATTGTGGTTCATAGTAAAGAGATGATTTGAGATGAGAAGATGCATGGAGGCAAATATTGCACTTTTCTGCCATGCGCTCCAGGTTCATATTTCTCAATCCATTATTTTTGGCAAGCCCTGTCCTCACCCTTCTTCATGATACTATTGAGCTTCTGAAGCCTCATGGCAGCCCCTCCGCCTCCCTTGCTTTCTTTCTCCGTCTTTCCATGCCTTTTTTTTTGACCTCGCACCATTATGGTACTTGATTGAGCAGCATGTTTGCCACCTCTCCAGTCCTTCTTGTCATGTCCTCTGTCTGAAAGAATCTGACTAGAGTCGTGATGATGACGCCCTGAGTTTGAGGGATGATGGCCTGGGTCAGCTCCTCCGTGGTAAGCCCTATTAGCCACAGGTATACCACCAATTGTTTTGTCTTTCTCGTCTCCCTCCTCTTCCCCCTCAGATGAGCTGCGCAGTCATGATGAGAGGAGAGACTAATTTGAATTTTACAGAAAAAATGTTACAATACGGAGATACAATGAAGCTACTTGAGCAGTAGTGAAGTCACAGCAGTAGCACGCGGGGGGATCATGAGGACGTCAAAAATATCATGAAATGATGTCAAGTTGGAATGGATCATTTTGAATTCAGTGCATCAATCACACCTACTGGCATTTCATTGAATTCATCATGTGGTGAAGGTGGTAGTACAGGAGTACTGCTATCTTACCTTTCAGGCCCTGAGTCTAAGGCAAGCGTGGTAACGGTAGTGGTAACACCTTGATCAGCATACACTTTGACAGCTCCTACAATGGGTCTTTCCTCTTTTTCCACTACAGCAATAACAACAAGCTTGCATCAGAAAGTGCAATCAATTTAAATCTGTTCTCAAAGTCTATGCACCAATCCAGAAACCCTCCATCATGAATTTAAGCAGGCACATCCCTTTCACATCTCAAAAAATAAGGACCTGACATGGCTTCAGGGCATTGATGTGCAGAGCCAAGATTAAAGAGAGAGGCACATGTTCATTTGAAAGTCCTGAAGACAGAGGTAAGCTTCATTTGAAAGTCCTGAAGACAGAGGTAAGCTTCATTTGAAAGTCCTGAAGACAGAGGTAAGCTTCATTTGAAAGTCCTGAAGACAGAGGTAAGCTTCATTTGAAAGTCCTGAAGACAGAGGTAAGCTTCATTTGAAAGTCCTGAAGACAGAGGTAAGCTTCATTTGAAAGTCCTGAAGACAGAGGTAAGCTTCATTTGAAAGTCCTGAAGACAGAGGTAAGCTTCATTTGAAAGTCCTCAAGACAGAGGTAAGTTTCATGCGCACCCTCGCTATCACTTGATGCAATTCCCCATCGATCGTCCAACCCTAAGTCTGCCTTCAACTTTGCTCTTTTCTGTTGAAGAAGGAGGTACAACCAAGTAGTACTCTTAGGCAAATAATAGAAATAATACAGGTTCCTGATTCATCCATACCATCAGACAAATCAAATGTCAAGACACGTGTATTTAACATTACCTGTGTAAAACCAAGAATACTGAAACTTTTAGTTGTTATTCAAATGCTACACAAGTGGGCATAATATTTGGTGCAGAAACTAGAACATGCCTCAGATCTGTACTGCAAGCGCTCTTGTTTTGCTTTATCCTCCAATTGCCTGAAGAAATAATCATGTTTACAAACAATCATGCAGGTATTGATGTTGCACATACAACATATGAGTGCTAGGTGGAAAAGCTGTTACAGGACTTCTGAACACTAATAGAGAAAATGTGTCAGAGGCATTCAGCTTTCATTTTCGACTGAGGCAAGGGGAGGGTGGCCCTCTAGGTCACTAAATGCATCCAACTGCTATGGAGCACTCTTACTTGATGGCTTTTGCACGCCTTTGCTGTTTCCTCTTTCTGAATCCAGTGATGAATTCTCTACAAGCATGTGAAGTGTGTCAATTACTTTCTGGAGATGAATCACTACCTAGTTCTTAGGTATGAATGTACACTTTCGGCTCACTTGTGCTGCTCAGGATTGAATAGGACCTCAGACGTTTTATTTTTAAGCCTTTTTTGAATGTGATTCACAGCGTTACGGCCGTCCTCATCCCCAGGTAGAGACTTCTCAAATGCTAAAGCGTCAACATCTCTATATTTACCCATTTATCGCTCGCCAGTGTATTGTGCAGTCATCCTTCGTTTCAACATTGTGCTTCCGTACACGAGCTCCAGAACTGGAAATTTAAGAAGGTAACGCCAACAGCTGAGGACATGAAGTCGTTTAAAGAGGCTTTCGTATCATCATCTTATCAGTTGTAAGAATAATGCAAACTTTAACAAGCACAAAGCAGTTAGGAAGACTCCAAATCGTTCCCAACAGAACCGCAACGCGTTATCATGCACCGAAGACTTTATTTGATGTTCAGCTGTCATACACTACAAGGCAGTCCAGTCATATTCTGTTAAGCGCAATCACGTTGAGACATCGAGGGGTTGACCGTCGGCGAAACGTGGCTGTCAAAGCTTCAGAAGAGCCATTTCAGTTTGAAGAGGGTAATTACCACAGGTATGCTGAAAAAGGAGACGATTAATGTCATAAGAAGTTAGTATATAAATTCAGAGTAGCAGCGTGTCCCTGTCTGATTTGTCCTTGTGTCTTTGCTACAGAATGAACTTCCTGGACGCTCCTTATGGCCCCTTGAAAATATATCATGACCCCAAAGGAGGTTCTAACTTTACAGGTCAGTTAATTCTCCTTTATCAGCATCCTCGCAGCACTGATAAATGGGGAGAATGTCCCCTCCTGCAGGTGTCATGGTCTTTAAACGGACCATCGACTCAATGATTGAAAGCTCCACCAGGATCCTGGAGGTGTTTGTTGCTGTAAGACTCTGAAATTTACCTCATATACAATTTCAGTGTGATTGAAAGCTTAAATGTTTGACGTACAGGGAGACACAGCAGTTAACATTTTCACTTTGGTCAACAATCAGAAACTAGAGCGCCCAATGGTCCATGATGTCATGTACTCGGTACGTGACAGAGTCGTACTTTGAATTCAAAAAACCTTGGTCCTTCTCAAACACTGCTCTTTCCAATTTCTTTTATTTAAAACCTGTTCGGTGTTTCTGAATGAAATCGAACATTTCTTGTTTACTTGCCTAGATCATGGAGAAAGCCATGTCTGAGAACTGCAGACAGTGGACATTGCTCAAAGTTGCCATTGTGGGTCTACAAAATGATGTATTTGTGGGCCGCCTGTTCTTTGGTGACCCCCTGACTGGAAAGGTGCATTGGGACTGTGATTGTAGACCCTCTGATGGATGCTTCCTGTCTATCAAGGTGAGGAACTTGACCACATCCACCCAAAGTTGCGGCTCACCATAAGAAGATAACTTGTTGCCAGAAGTTACCAGAAGGTTGCAACAGTTCTGACATAGACACCAGGAATCCACAGGAAGAGAGGGACTTGCTGTTGTGAAAATTCCTTTCAGCTGTTCATTGTAGCACAACAGTCAGGCTGACAAATGTAGTATGTGCCCCAAACCTCACATATCGCCTACTATTTTTGCAGTGCAAGGCACCCCTATATGTCCACAAGAAGGTGTGGGAGCTGACCTCTAAGCCCATCAACATGTCAACCATCCATCAGATGTTGAAGGAGAGCAGCAAATTGGAAAACATGCAGCAAATAACATCATCATCATCCCAACAACAACAACAGCAGCAGTTGAGCTCAATTGTATCTGCACAACAACAACAACAGCAGCAACATGCACAAGCATCTGCTCTCTCAGCTCTGGGGGATAGCAGTCATTTACCCCAAGACTACATGGTTTTGATGTAAGAGAGTGTGTTAATAACTATTGAAACTAGTCCAGTCTCAGCCACACTTTCTGTACAGACAGATGCTTGGGACCTCATGATACCCTCAATAGTAAGCAGTCATATTAATATGGCTTGTGATTGCATATAGGGATGATGATCTGGAGGCAATCAAGCTATTGAAGAGGAAGCTTGCTGTTGCAATTAAAGAGGAAGATTACAAGGCAGCAACTAGTATTCGTGATCACCCCTTCTTGCTGCTGTACAAGGAGCTCTTTTCCCAGAGGTGAGGTTACAAGTTGTGTGCAAGTTCCAGGTATTATGTGTCCAACTTCACAAGTCCCTAAACCAAGAAGGGTTTTGGGTTGTGTCTTGCCTGAGGATCAGGCAAGGGTGAAAGATGGGATCACCTTCATTGCTACTCAATGCAGGCAATGCCAATTTCTAAAGGGTTCCCTATTGGTGTTGATTAAATTGCTTATTTTGGATCACTGTACACTCAATTACATGATATAAATGTGTGGCTGCATCTCATTTACAGAATAAGAGGTCACAAGGATGAGGCTGCTAGGCTGGAGTCCGAGCTTAAGCACAAAGTGGCCGGACACATGTTTAGTCAGGAGTTCAAGCTCTAGACAGCAGATCTTGCTTATTAGAGTCTTGGGGTGGCAGATCAAAAAAGTAACATTAAAGAGTTCAGTAGGTTACTTTATTGAGCCTAGAATATCTAGATATAGAAAGAAGATTATGTACAGTTGTATTACAGATCATTTTGGTGTACATATTGTTTGAAATTTAATTTTGAGATGCAGAGGCAGCTTATTTTCGGTCTATTCAACAATGTACATGCATAGAAGTAGACCTCTGTTTGGTGAATTGATGTATGTCATTGTTATGGCGTGAAACAGAATAGGAGCCCTAAACTGTACTTCAAGTGCATAAGAGATGTAGAATGCTGCAATCTTTTTTTTACAGTAATACTGGTATCTGCTCAATCAGCTGGATCAGGGCATAATAGTTCAAGTCTGTCATTTCCTTGTGGAATTTTTCTCTATTGTGTTCTTCACTTTGAGTATGCCGTTCTTGAAGTTTCTTCCCGCCTCCATGAGCCCTCGGTCTCTCAATTTTTCTGATTCACAGAAGACAGCAGCAATTATAAGATTTTGCACAAGCTGTAGCCTATTCGATACAGGAATAATTCAAACGTAAGCAGTAACAACTCCAATTGACATCCTACAAAAAGCCAATCTGCGCACCCTTCTCAGCCTGCTTTTTCTTCCCGGAGCCCTTGACCCTCACTAATCCTGCTGCTATGGCTTCTGCCATGGCCCTTGCACTCCTCTCTGCCTTCTTCTTAGCCATTCCTAACCCTATCTTGGCAGGGCAGCGAGGGGTTTTCTCAGCCTTAGCTCCCAGGCGCTCTAGAAGCTGGGCTTTCCATTGCTTACGCTGCTTCTTATCCAAAGCTCCGCCCCCTAGTCCACACGAATCATAACTCAGATGTGGAGATGGATAAACTCGATCATTCTTTCACAAGTCTATCATACCCTATGCATGCTCTGTGGAGGCAAGAGTTGAATCATTTCTGCAAGCTTATGATAGAAGGCTCATTGATTTGACATCATCCTTCAAGCACAGCTATCTAAACACTTCCTGAATACTCATAACTCATTTCTAACTTGCTCATGACTGTTTACATCTAGCTCCAAACTCAAGACTAGCTTGTCCTCAACTCTAGTATACATCTTGATTAATGTACCTAGCCGCTCCACTTCAAGCTGAAGCTTTTTAAATTCTTCAGGGCTCAGTAATGGATCCAGCTCTTCATCCTCCAGTTTCCCAGCAGCTCCTGCCCCAGCAGAGGAGGTGCTGGAAGGCTGGGAATGCACTTTACTGGCCTGGATCATCATAATAAGGAAAGTGTCTAGATAATGGTATCCTATCCTTTCACTCATTGTGAAGGTGGTAGTGTGTGAATACAAAAGATTTTCTTGGCTAGTGCTTTCCCTCAGAGCATCATCAAACATTACTTCTGCATCTGTATGCATGCACATGACATGCGACAGCATAGGTACCTTGTGAGACATGAAAGCTCTCCTCTCTGCCTTGTAGTCTATTCTAGCAGCAGCAAAATTCTGCGCTGAACTATGCGCAGCAGGCAATGTAGCAGACTTGACAGGTTTGAACTGAATTATTTCAGCGATCTCGTCAGCTGGTGTCATTTTCAAGGCCACACCATCTGGGCTGTACTGGGAAGAGGAGGGACCTCCTTCTGCATCAGCTGTAGTATGTCCAGAAGGAACAGGCTCTGAAGTGGGTGTCTTTCGCTGTGTCTTCTTTCTACCTGCTAGGAATGAGAACTTAGGGCTTAGTACATCAAAAGCAGTGTTACACATGTTTTACTGGTGCTTGCCTTCTATAGAGTTGCATGAAGATTAAGGCCTCAGGTCATAGAAACAATATTTCTGTAATTCTCATTTTTCTCAACTGGGTTTCTGTGTAGTGCTTGGTCCCATCTCTGCATCTTCAAACTGTCTCAGAAAATTTTCACCTGATACAAAATCACTGCATCAACATTTATGATCTCTTCAGCTTGAGTATGGCTCTTTTACCATGGAAAGATATGAAATCCTCCATGCTTTGTACCATAGTTTCTACCTCTTTAAATTTTGTTCTAATGTAAATTGCAATTAAATTAAGAAACCACCCTTTCCTGTACAGTCAAGCCTCCAGGAAAAGTAGGTCGAAATGTATGGACACTTGCACGTGGGCAATACGCTGAAAGCATAACGCTTGCAAACCTACTTGAGACCTTTATTTGGGTTCAGTATTTGTCAAGATTGAAGCATTTTGGTGTTATGAACGTAAGTCAGACATCTTCTTACAGGTGAATATATTATTTTTGAACCCCGGCACAGGGGCCATGAAACTTTACATTTTGTTAAATTACAGCCTTTAAATTATGAATTGGATCTTGATATGTTTGAAGCACATTGGACCGCGAGAAAGTGTCCCGCTTTTTGTGGAAAGTCCAATTACTTTATCTGCTTTTTATCTCAATACACTTGTTTTTTCCTTTTGAATATGAGCACAGGGCTGTATTTCATAAATGAAATTCGGTGATTCCCCGGAGGTGGTCCAAATTTGTGACGAAGCCAAACTGCAGCCTGATGATTTGGACAGACACGAATGGTGCAAACGGCTTTTGAATAAATTGTTTTTGCTTGTTTGAGGTTTTGCCGCATATGATCATTGAAGAACTGTACTCTGCTCATTTCAACCTGAAGAACTATATCTAATACACACTCTTACAATAATGTGCATGACTGAAATGAAATCTAGAAAACCCTTCGTGTCTTCATACCTAACCGGACTTGACGCTCGTCTCTCTCTTGTCCGCAGGTGCATTCAGCAGTTTGAGCTCCTGAATGAACTTTACAGAGGCAAATATTCTCGAGTGTTTGAGGCTGTGGATAAAGTGTCTGGGCATTATTTGGCCTTGAAGCTCTACAGCAAGCGAAAATTGACTCAGCTGAACAGGTAAGTGCATCCTTGCATTTCAACAGACAGTAGTCTTTACGGTATTCTTTGTATTGAAAGATTCAGACAAGACTACTAACGATTGTAGGAGGCAAGTGCAACGGGAAGTGTTAATCCAGGCTGAGCTTCAGCACAAAGGCATCATAGACCTACATGCTGCTTTTGAGGTGAGCAGTAACTCCTTCTTCATTAATAGCAGCTTAAATATATGTTCAGTTTGATCAAACCACAAACGGATGAATATTGTCAGTTAGATAGCAGGTACAACAGGTGAACTTCGTCAGTAAACTTGCTCATTTGAAATGCTGCAGCAATGATTCACTGGTCACAACTCACGCAACCATATATATTAGAGGTGTATCTCAACTGTATGCATGTGCTTACTCATTTGCCCTTCTGTTTGCCCAGGATGAAACTCATGTGTACTTGGTGCAAGAGCTAGCAACTCATGGAGATCTGTTCCAGTACTTGAAATCAGGCTGTGGCAGACTATCGGAGGGAAAGACGAAGCGCATGATCCTTATTCCTGTTCTAGAGGCTCTTCTTTATCTTCATGAACAGGTGAACTTCTTTAAAAAGCTTCTCAGCCTTGCCGAAATGTGTGCTCTTAACTCATGTACTGAGCAGTGGTACTGACGGCAATGTTATACCAACTTAAATATTTTGCCAATCTCAAAACAACACTCAGGGAGTAATCCATCGTGATGTTAAACCTGAGAATATCTTCATCACCTCCGACGCCTCTATCAAGCTTGGGGATTTTGGCTTGGCTATTGATATTAGAGAAGAGAGGCCTGTCACACGCAGTGGCACCTTGGATTACATGGTGGGACTCATGTTTACACTTCATGATAACATGGTGGGCATCATATTCACACTTCATTTCAACCTTGGATTACATTGTGGGACTCATGTTTACACTTCATGATTTCATGGTGAGCATCTTGTTCACACTCATTTTCAACTTTGAAGGTGATCATTCCAACATCTTGACACTTCAAGAAAAGGTCACAAACTTGTCATGGTCATGAGCAACATTGTCATGGTCATGCATGGTCTTGAGCGACATTGTCATGGTCATGCATGGTCTTGAGCGACATTGTCATGGTCATGCATGGTCTTGAGCGACACTGTCATGGTCATGCATGGTCATGAGCGACAGTGTCATGGTCATGCATGGTCATGAGCGACAGTGTCATGGTCATGCATGGTCATGAGCGACAGTGTCATGGTCATGCATGGTCATGAGCGACATTGTCATGGTCATGCATGGTCATGAGCAAGATTGTCATGGTCATGCATGGTCATGAGCAACATTGTCATGGTCATGCATGGTCATGAGCGACATTGTCATGGTCATGCATGGTCATGAGCGACATTGTCATGGTCATGCATGGTCATGAGCGACATTGTCATGGTCATGCATGGTCATGAGCGACATTGTCATGGTCATGCATGGTCTTGAGCGACATTGTCATGGTCATGCATGGTCATGAGCGACATTGTCATGGTCTTGAGCGACATTGTCATGGTTGAAACCCATCATAGGCACCAGAGGTATTGCAGTGCCCAGAGAAGGAGTTCCCCCAACAGAACAAGGACCGAGAGGACCTAGGGTACTCAGCTCAAGTAAGTAGTCTGAAGAAAACAGGGGTTTATGTGCTGTATTCATCAGTGCTCGCAGTTTGGGTGTTGATTGAACTATACTACAGTCTCCAACTGCCTCTCATTCAGTTGTTCTCTGTCCTACGTAATATCATTCTGATGTCATGGTGCCTCCATGAAAATGATGCCAGAGCTAAGTTGCTCTTCAGATTCATGCACTTGCTTCCCTATTGACTTACTCCATGAACCTCCCTATCCCAGGTGGATGTGTGGGCAGTGGGTATTTTGGCCTATGAGTTACTAGTGGGGCATGCCCCATTCCAGAAACACAGCCGCCATGCAACCTATGAGAGTATACTGACAGAGGAACCTGAGTACCCTGCATGCTTGTCAGAGGGTGCTGTGAGCTTCACTCGACTGGCACTGTGCAAGGTGAGTAACAGGATGTAGTCAGCCTAGATCAGAGGAAGTCTTGGAGTTTTCAGCACTCCATTTTGTCAAGATGCTACTATGCCTTGTTCTGCGCTCGCAGCGCTTGTCTGTACTAGTAACAAATGTTGTATTCTTCTTTTTTGTTGATGTCCAAGCAGCTTGGCAATCATGTTGACTGCAGGATGCTCTAGAGCGCCCAACCATATTGCAACTCTTGCAGCATCCTTGGATCCAACCTTATTGCAGCCAACCACTAACTGCTAGCAAGGCCTCCCCTGAGGTCACTGCTGATCAGTTCACTGTGCGCCACCAAGAATCAGGACAGGCTATGGATAGTGAGGTTGAGAGGAGCCACAGCTACCCCGGTGTGGTTACCCAGGAGGCTATGAGCCCTACCACTGCTGGCCTGATAAAAGGAATTAAGGTGTACTTATCTGCTGCCAACCTGGAGGCCAGTCAGGAAGAGACGCTACTCTCCATGCCGTCTCATTCGGCTGCTATCTCATTAGATTCCCCAGGAGTGAATCATCTACGGGGGAAGGACACAGCTGTGCTGAATGACACAGGAATGGGTCTTAACAGTACACATCAACCAAGTCTGCTCTGGCAGGGAGAGAAGCCTCCGCCTCTTCTACTTGCCATCTCTGATGTGATGGCAGCTGCTACGGATGGTACTCAAATGGGAACAGGCATCAGTCACATCCCTCCTCAAACCATACCCTATTACATAAACCCTGCTTCAGCTATCTACCTCCCCTCACACAGCTATGAATCTCTCAACAGCCCCAAAAAGGATCATTTCTTACCCCAATGCCCTTCCTCTCACTCTTCTTCAAAGTTACACGACCTTGCAATCCAATATGGTGAAGCTGATGATGGCATTGATGCAAGTGAACCTCCCAGCTCCCCAGAAAGGGGCTCTAAATTTCAGCTTGGCTCAGCGTACAACCTGGCATCTGCATTTTTCTGCCGTGTTTTGTGTCTTCGTCGCCGACCTGTGCCCTCAGAATCCATTACTGCCTCTCATGCTGTGAAGGGTCCTGCTCACAAGTAATGGTCTGCTCGCATTGTACAAGGAGCAATCGTTGTACACATCACTCTCTTCTACCGTGTGATCCCTTAACACCATAATGAGGCACTACATTCTATGTTCCAGCCTGTCTTCTTCAGATGATGTCTCTGTCAGGTTACAGTTCTATTGACACGGGTCAGATGAGCAACAAAAGTACAGTAGCTGTACAGCTGGCAGGACAGGAAGGTCTCCTGCAGAGATAGATTGTCACATTGAAATAACAGGTTGCAGCTATTGCAGTCAAGATGCATGGGCTTGAGCGCACATCCAGATGCACACTAGTACTGCTGTGGGATGAATGCTCAGGAGGAGGGTCTTTAGTGGAGCAGCTTACTAGCTCCTGGATATAAGCTACGAGGGTAGCCGATGAGGTCGAAATAATTTCACGTGTTTTGGCTTCATTATTAAAGAGGGCATGCCTCTTGTTTGGGTTGTTTAGAGGCCTTGCGCCCAATTTGATGGGGCCACAGCCTCTTCATATTTACGAGGTCGACGATTGGCTAGAAAATTGAGGTAGAAGCAGTGTGCTCTGTCATGGTGAGAAGCTGTCAAGTAGTTGTGAATCTTCTTTACAACTTGTGTAAGAGAAGAAATAATTGAGCTCCTCGAGGCTCTACGTGCTGTGCACAGCTTTCTTGTGAGAAGTTAACCCTAGGGCTTCAGCTGCTGTCACAAATACTTAGAGACGATCTTGTACTGAAGAAGAATTGCTGTTATGGTTGATGGTGTTGATGGTGCCTAGTAGCGTAACAAATGATCCAAGAGAATGCAAAATCAGCAGCATTATGCCTGGATAGTCAAGTTTCACTTTGTTTGTGGCCCAGAACTGATGAAGAATGAATATGTGTGTCAGTTTCCGTGTTGACAGAGTTAAGAATAATGGCTGTACTTCAAGTAATTGTTTGACCTAGCTACTGCTGGTTCCTGCTGTATCTATTTTGCCCACTTACGAGGTGGTTTTGGATGGTTCTCAACTCTGAGAAGGTCATGGCAAGCTTGCTTGCTTTCAACACATGTAGCGCTAGATGTAGGCTGTGATTTATGTAGTGCAGTATTGTTGGCTGTGTTGGACGCTGGTGGTGACAATGTCAGCCTTGATGAGCAGGCTACCTCTCTTGCTGGTCTGTTCGTGGTCTCGTGTGAGTTCTGATAGATTGCCCAATTACTTTCCCTATAAAGTTGAAAATATAATGATAATTTCAATCATATCCTCCAAATTTTGAGCAAACTATTTTTCAACGGCTGGTCATCCCTATTGTGTCTTCAGAGTGTTGTACCTTCATATATCAACAAGGGCAAGCTTTCCAAGTTCTTCTGCGTTATAGCCTATTGAGATATTGTGAAAGATCAGGGCTGGATTATATTAATTGTGTGGGCCGTTTTGTGTTTGTGCAATTGGCCATTTGAGCAATTATCTCTTTTGCATGCATTTTACCGCCAATCTTCTTAGTATGCTAATCTAATATATCTTATGTGAGAAATGGCTTCTGATTGTGATGCTGTGTTACATCATGACTGATGTTTGGTACCTGCTTATAACATTGCCATGACCTCCACATTGGCAAGCTTAGTTTACATGAAGTGCGCAGCTTATTGCCAATATCGCTGTTACCTGCAGCGCAGTTGATGGAACAGCTGCGGTGCATAATGTCAGGTTCATGATGTTGTGGTTTTGAATTGTTGGGGACTGTGTTCTACATCTGTAAATTTCGTTAAGAGGGAGCTCATGATTATTGACTGATCCAAGTAGGGGAGCCTTCCTAAGGACCAACCTTCTCATCCTCTCATTATCTCAGAATAGATTCAAAACAGCAATCAAGTTGCAGTCGGTCCTATCCCAGTCACATGGCTCGAGGCATATCATGTCCCAGTCACATGGCTTGAGGCATATCATGGCCAAAAACAGATTTAAATATGATTGCTGCTTATGATATTATTTATGCGAGTCAAGGGCCTGAGACACCAGCAGTAAATCCGTTAGGGTTCTTCTGAAATGCAGGCCCTACATAGTTTGTACACAGGGGAGTTTCTACTCATGTAGCAGCACCCTAAAAGAGTGAATCATCAAGTAAATGGGCAGTAAGTAACAGGACATACTCCTTTCCTCTACTTCAGTATCCTTATGATTCTCCAGAATTCTTCTGCTTCTTTAACTCTTGTTCTTGACAGTATTAGTAACGTGTTTCTGTACTACTTATGTATCCCCTACTTGTCTTCAGAAAGCTGCTCTTGTTTCTTAAAAGAAACAGGATTTGAAGAAAGAGTCACATTGAAAAAGAGTTGATACCTTACTTCGCGACAGGTCAAAACTCATTGATTTCTGAGGCCTTCTTTGCAGGGCCTGAAAGTATCGGCCACTGTCGTAAGCCTTTATTAACAGACTTGTCAATTGCCAAGGGTGTTGAGCAAGCATCATATGCACTTCTCAATACTCAGCTTTTAAGCCTTGGCTGCAACCTCAGAGAAACGTGGGGAGTTCCCTGCATACATGCATCAGAAAACAGCTTAACAACAAGTATCCTATTCTCCCTGAAAACACTAAGTCGTTTTATCACTGTAAGGTTTCCTACAGCAGGGTTTACACAAGTCCTGAGTGGCGCCAAGGAACTCACCGTACATGTACTCCTCAAACCTCTTGACTTCTCCCTTGGATCCGAAGCACACTTGTGTGCGCTGGTCATGTACATTGATAGGTATGTCCAGAGAGGATACACACTGGCCATCACCACTGGAGGCACCGCCAGCATTCTCAACCTACATGGGAGGTACAGAACAACACATCAGCCACTTACATTAGGGCCACAACTTGTGCAAGAGAGGGTTAGGCAGAGTACAGGACTCGATAATAAATTGAGATGGGAGGTGCTGCCAGCAGTCATTTGCATACAGTAGGGCACATCTCAAGGGAGAGTTGTGAGATTCAGCACATCACTTACAATTGGATTGAAAACAGGTGCGATAAGAGGTCCTAGCAGCACTCATCAGCTTACCAGCAGAGCCAGGGGAGCCACCTCGAATAGGATGCGTAGCTTGGCCTTGGTGGTTGGAGAGGTGACATTAGTGAAGACACCCTTCTCCTTAACCAGGATCTGGAACACATCAGGCACCATGCCCCCGGTGTACCTCAGAGTGTACTTCTCACCCAGGTAGTAGTTAACCAAGCGCTCATAAGCTGGGTTGTCAAAAGTGGCACGGAGGTTTCCAGGGGCAAACAGCTTGCCCTCACCTTGAAGAGGAGAGGAGCAAGAGCAGATGATGGATCATAGTATGTATCATGGTAGGTATGAGAGTTACATTTTCATACATTCATGAAAACAGATAACCGTCCACGTTCATTGTCATGCCTGAAGTCAAAATGTGTTTTTCAACATCTTCAACAAAAAGCATTAACTAGCTTTACATTCTTGAATTTTTTTGATAACATCAGTCATGTCAGAGCATATATTAAGTGCACAGAGGAGCAAGAAATGCACATCTGCACATCTGATTTAATGAACCAAGCCACGTAATGAACATCTAACTGCGCCACCCCAAATGACAGACATGATGACTCACCAATCTCAGTGGTCTCCTTCACACAAAGCCACTTCCCATCATCCTGAAGCAGGAACTCAAAAGTGCCGGGGTAACCCTTGATGGCAATCACGTAAACAGTACGTGGTCCGAACACTCCCATGCCTGCAGCAACCTGGTCACGCCCTGTCACACCCACCAGCTTGTCACCAGGCCACACCCCGAAAATGGTGCCCACAGCAAAGTTGGTGTCAACGATAGAGGAACCATCCAAGGGGTCAAATGCCACGGAGAAACCCTGACCACCCATGCTGACTGGCTCCGGTACCTCCTCAGAGCATGCATAGCTGCATACGTGCTGCACAAAGGTGGATGTACATCCGCAAATGAGGCTTTGAGTTGAAGACAAAGGCTTATGCACAGCACTCTCCGAACCATAAGTAAAATAAGACATGTTTTAAGTTTCCCCTTATATCATCTTAGTGATAGCTACCAACAACAAGAGAAAGGTAGTAGAGGGAAAAGTTTAAGCCAAGGGTCGGACACTCGGACACTCACAGAGAAGCGCAGAGCATCAAACAGCAGCTTGTCAGCCACCATGTCCACAGCCAACTGTTCATCACCGAATGAGTTGACACATGCAGTGCCTGCACATGATGCTGTGCGGACCTGTGAACCAGATGGGCACACTCATGTGTTATGTGAAGGGTGGAACATTTTCGCATACAGTGTACCTTGTAAGCAATTGTGCGGATTGCCTCGGACATGCTGGTCATGAGTTGACGGAGCTTCACATCAGTGGTGGCTTCGACAAGGAACTCGGCCAAGCTGCTTCCTACCTACGATGGACAATGAAGCCGATGGTTAATAGATACAACTGAAAATTTTACATTGAGCACGACAAGGATACGGTCCTTGAAATTTCTGAAGTTACTGATTCTGCTCTAAGATAAGATTCTGACCGACCTTTGCCTGGGCTGTTACTGTGTTCCTTCGTGAGATCACACTGCGCTGGCTAGAAGAAACGCGATTCTTAGGGGCAACATTCAGGCCCTGAAAGCTGCTGTTGTTTGCTGATGCCAAGGCCTTGGTGATCGTAAGGGATCTACCAGTCTGAAAGAGACAGAATAATGTAAGTACTAAGTACCAAATATCATTCGGCTACAATCTTAGATGTACCGAAGATTTCGTTATCCTACCCTGGGTACAATTGCAGCCTTCATGCTTGAGCTGTTAGCTGCGACCTTTTTGGAAAAGGCAGTGGCCATCTCAGGAGTTATTCAATGTCGAAGTAAGAATGTTCTGTAGTCCTAAACAGCTAATATGTTGAGAAACCCTGGACCCTAAATGACGTGAACAGTCTTGCGACTGAACTCTGAAGACAATACAGTTTACTAGAACTGGCATGCTTTTATTGCGCACATTATAAATATGTCTGCAACTTGCCTGGGCACACACTCCTGTTGCCTGTGAAACATGAGTGAGGACTGCTTTTCAGTTTCAGCACCCTGTGGTGATAGCTGCCGTCACATTAACAAGCATGTGCTGCCATACTTTATGCATGCAACCTGTCGAAACCGACATGTTACATCAACTTTGTACAGGGCCCTCTCAAGCATTGTCTCTCTGACATGAGCCATGCGAAAATATATGGGCTATGATAGGTAGACAGTTGCATTCATGTTGGACTTCAGTTCCATACCTACTCATGTGTACTCCCAACAAGTAACTACCTAGGTATCCATGGTGAATTGTATCCTTGAAGTCTAGTTTTTGTCCACACACAGTTCTGCATTCCACACCATTGAGCTACCCTTCTGCTAAATCGCTCGTCACATTACTGAGATGTCACAAAGAGTGCATGCGCTGTAAGGAAGGGCATTCATAAATAAAATTGACTCCTCTCAACAAAAAGCTGCCCGTGCAGGGGCTCGAACCCAGGACCGTAGGCTCATAAGACCTATGCGCTACCGACTGCGCCACACGGGCATCGGAAAATTCAACGTTGAAACAGTACATATGCATAGCCATAAGAGACGAATTCAGTTTTCTCAAAATCACGAGCTCAGAGTTCAGTCCCTTTCAAAACCAAGAATGTCAGAAGCAAAGGAAGGTGCATCAACAGTATGAGGCAATGCTTTTACAGCCTTCCTCATGCCTGTCAAGGAGTCCAGTGTCGAGCTGAGCTCCTCCATGGACATCGACTCTCCTATCTGTTGCAAAAGGGTGATCAATTGATCTCTGGGGAGTTTCCCATTGTTAGGGTTGGCACCTAAGGCCAGGAAAGCTTGCACTATGTCCTCATGTGTTGCTTCCACCAATGGACGATGGTTTGCATACAAACACAACACATCCTCAAATCCAACATTCTCTATGGAATCAAGGTCCCTTGAGGCTGCTATAAAGCCCAGATGGGTGTTCATGACCGCAATATCTGCCTCAGAGGGGTAGTACCCAGCTGCCCTCATCATATCAGGCAGCATGGCCGCAGGAATGGTCCCAGGTATGGACCTGGCTGCCATGCTATCCTCTCCCTGAGCCTTGATCTGTACATTGTAGTACATTGTAGTACAGGTGACTGCATCTCCGGCTGATTCATTGCATTACCAACTAACTGCTAGCTCAAATCTTGCAATTACCTCTAGACAATAGAGAGCATGTTTGCAGAAACAAGAAAAATGATTTATTAGAACCCTGACCTGGGTGTACATAATGATTTATTAGAACCCTGACCTGGGTGTACAACAAGTACTCCCTCAGCTCCTCCATCAGCTCAGGGCTGGAAATCACTTTCTCCCATCTGCCTGTTCCTGACGCAGCTTCCTCCGCCATTTTTCCAAGAACCCCAGGGAGGACATCCCACACTGCCAGCGTTCCGTCAGTCCCTGTCGTGAGAAGCTTCCTGCCATCATAAGACACTGCCATAGACTGGATAGCCCCAGGGTGTGCAATCAAGCCCATGGTCTTGGCGGGATCCCCGTCCATGGGCCATGCAATGAGTCCCACTACACGTTCCTTGGTGCAGTAAGCAAGGTACGCACCGTCGCTACTAGCAGATTTGAACATGATGAGGTTGGTGACAGGGCCCCCAAAGGTGGGACCAAGGAAGGTGGTGACTGCAGCACGTGTGTCAGCGTTGTACATGCGCATCTTGAACTGAGCATCTGTGAAGGGATGGATTTGGGCATCCAGTGAGACTTTATGTCCAGGTTTCAGTACAGATGGTATTTCAAGCAATTACCTTTCCTCAAGGGGAATGTTCAGAACTTGCATTTGAAACATAAGTCACAAAGCATAATCACAAGCCTTACGTCTTCACAGTCTGTCCGCACTGTTGCAGACTGTCTTACGCATTTTCCATAACTTGCCAGAATGAGGTGGTGTTCCAGTACTAAGTTTGGTGGGCTGTAGGCTATGTCTCACTCACCACAGGTCAACAATAGAGTCTCAGCACTGTGGTGGCGATAGTATTGCAAGGGAGGTGCAAATGATAGAGCTGTGGGTAAGATGCTGGTTGGAGTATCTATGTGATCCAATAGCTTGAGACCAGTAGCTGGCTGGCTGTTCTCCAGATCATACTCTGCCATGCGGCTGTCTGCTCCAAGAGAGAAGAGTCGGGTCTGACCTGAAGGGGACTCACCAAACAGGAGTCCTACTACCTGAGAGAGTATGTACAATAGACAACATCATGAAGGATAGGTTTCAGCTCAATTCATATTGACTCATCATTAATCTGCGATGAGATTCAAGTAGAACAGCTTTGCATGGAGAAAGGGTTATTGATGGTTAAGGTCTTGTTCCTGATCAAGAAAAACAAGTATCATTCAGATGTTTGTCTGCTGTGAAGGGCGCCAGGATAATGGATTGACTAAATATTGCATGCGAGGTTTGAATGACACAAACATTATGTTCAAGCAATTCACGACAATGACGGCGATCTTCCCTGCCTAACATCAGAGCTCAAATGCACATGCATCCTGGTCACTGCAATATTTAAAACCAAATGTCGACTGTTACCTCCTGATGATGCATTTGAGCTCTCCCAACGTACTCCCATCTCTTGCCATGTTTGTGTGGCAAGTGGGTGTACAGCAGCACATGGTGTACACTGTCTGCCATAGCGACCTGAAAATTGAATGGACACATCATCTTAAGCTCCCATGCCAAATGATTGTGAATCCTGTGAGACTAACATGAGCCTTCCCAAACCATGGTGGTAAGCAAACTGGTGAGAGTTCAGCACGATGACTGCAGGATGATGTGGATTTTGTATGATTTGATGTATCACTGATGGTCCATCCAGATGCGTACAGCATGATAAACTGATGCACTTACTTGATCCCCACTGGTTGAGCAAGTGATCTTGGTAATATCAGCAGCTGTATTGCGGCCTGAGTGAACATCTGCCAGGCTCTCTGTGTCCAAGAAGTGCACGAAGCCTCCTTGGAAGCCAGTCACCAAGAAGGTACCATCCCTGGAGTAGGACAGCCTACATAGAGTGTTTGTAGAGTGTCATGTATCAGATTAACGAAGAAAATGTTGGGCTCACATCAGGATATCTTGCAACCAACTTGAAGGATGTAGATGAGAGCACCAAAGCTCACCCTCAATAACACTACACTAGAATTCCTCATGATCTCCTTTATTAAAATCTATTCTGGGTCAACTCACTTCGTGCTGACCATCTTTGAGAAGGTTCTCGTTGCCACACATGTGTGAGTAACCATATCCCATCTCTGCAACACACCAGTGCTGCACAAGACTGCAAACTCAGCCCTAGTGGGGTGTGTCGTAACGTCTACTATGCTAGTGAGCATGGCATCCAGCACCACATTGCCCTTGCGCTTTGTGACTTCAAACTCCTCAAAGCATGCAGTCTGATAAGCAAAATCATGAAAGAGACATTGCTTGTACAACTTCTTGGAATGAAGGACATGTTTGATCAATATAAGCTTCCATTGCTATGAAAGAGCAATACTGCGCTTACACTCATCATCAAATGTGTTTTAAGTATTTCAGGATTCTAATGTTTATTAATAAATCACAACATCCATTGTGAGACTCCACCTGTACTGCTCACCTGTACTGCAATCATCCTGGACTCTGTGGAGGTGACCACAAAGTCAGGTGCAATAAAACGGTTAATTGTATCAGCAAGCTCTGTGTTTGATAGCTTGCTAGGTGGGGCAGCAGAGAATGCAATGCCAGAAATGGGTCCAATCCCCAAATCCTCAAACCAGGCCACAATTCTTAGTAGGGGATCAAAGAATCGGATGTAGCCATCTTCTCCACCTGCATGGCACATGAGAGCATTCACTATTTCCTCATTAGTCATATGTTGAAACAATATTACTGCTTACGATGAAAAAGCAAGCTTGAGAAGAGTGGCAAAATCATGGTCTGAGATTCAGAGGACATGCGCATGGCGCTCAAATTCAACCATTCACTGACATGCTCATGACAAATGATAAGCAATACAGTGGATCTCACCACTGACTATGTAATCCCCAATGGTCATCAGCACATTGATGGCTGAGTGGTGAATCCTCATCAGCTTGCTAGCCCTCCTATCTGTGGCCCGTGTCCCCATCTGTGCTGTGATGCCTTGCTCATCCCACAACACCAAATCCCCGTCAGTAGTTGCGGTGAGAGCTTGAGGGCTGCCAGGAATGAAGACGGACATAGTGAAGTTGCCAATGACTTGCTTGAAGTCTTTGGATCGTAGTGGAGGGGAGTAGTACTTGAAGCGGTGTGAGTTGGGATACTGCAGGGTGGTACAGTAGGGAATATAAGAATGCTCAGTCACACAAGTACATGAAATATGCTCATGAAACAAAATAAGTAGAATTCACATGACATAGGCTGATAACACAGAATGAGTAGATGTCACAACAAAGCATTCAGGACATCTGCTGAAGAGGAACAACAAAGTATACAGGACAGCTGTTAAGCAACAATAAGCTGAAACCATAGGGCAAGAGGTGTTGAACTCACTTGGTGTGACCAGAAGTAAACTCTCCGCTTCCCGTTTGTCATGATCTCCTTGAAATCATTCATGTTAAACTTGACAGCCAGCTGCATGTCACCAGCTGGAATGGAGGTAATGACACAAGGACGGACGTGAGAGTCCACCCTGGTATCTGGTATTGACCATAAGGCGATCTGCAGTCATCATGACATTCAGACTGTGTCACTTCATTTTCATCAGGTTTAAATGCAAGCTTATATTCATTGCTTTCCGGCTCTCTCAAGCTTATATTCATTGCTTTCTGGCTCTCTCAAGCTTATATTCATTGCTTTCTGGCTCTCTCAAGCTTATATTCATTGCTTTCCGGCTCTCTCAAGCCATATCTTAGTGGCTCATTCCCAGGCTTACAAAATACTTGAAGGGAAACTAAAATACAGCAGTACACAGTCATTCTCTGAGTAGTGGAGATAATGAAGCAACCTGTCTTGAAGCTGGAACAGAGGAATGTCACTTACAAAATATTAGCGTTGCCGCCTCACCTCTTGCTCTCCTGTTTCCGGATCAACAGCCCCTACAGTCGCCAGCCACTCATCGTCTGGTGAGATGTCCATGGCTATGGTGCCATACTTGTGAGGCGTGTTGATGCTCTGAATGGGGAGACCTGTTTTACTGTTCCACAGTACCAAAAGAGACTCCTTACCCGCATCCGCTGTGATAATGGTGCCGCGGTCATCAGTGACCAAGATGCATGAAATGGAGTTGCAATGTCCCTACATGTGGGGGGATATGGTGAGGAGAAGAAAGTATGATGATTTTGAAAAGCTCTATCTAGGGCCCATATAGATTCTAGGTATATATTGTCAAATCATCATCAAGCTATCTACCAGGAAAGCTGAGTTGTGTAGTACCTGCATGAATGTCTGCTTCTGAAGCCTTTTGTCGTATATAACAGCAGTGTGAGCTGCGACGAATGCAACTCTCTCGCTGAATCCGTCAGAAAGATTGACGACATTACCTCTGACGTCTATAGCCGTGCCATACATCCAGTTCAATGCCTGTTCCGTTTGGTATTAAGCACATAAAGTGAATTGTCTGAAAATGAAGGATTCATGAATCATGGCACCATTATTCATTTACTTACCAAAGCTTGTGAAGCTTCCGACATGGTTAAGTTTGCGGACTTTCAATTACAGGGATGAAACATGCATAGTAAACAAAAAACGCGATTGGATTCAAGATGAAATGAAGTGCTGTAGTCCTTCAGTTGTAAAGGCTCTGAAAAAGTTCGTGTTTCCTTAGAGTAAAAAGTACAGCTGAGTCCGAAACCAAATGGAGCTGATTTATGATGAGCAGCAATGACGACGCAAACATCGCACACATCATCTTAAGATGTTACGGTTTTATCTTAAACCTTTCATTTCTATTCTTAATGGATCACCATTTTGTCTCGGAAGATCAGGATACTCGTCCAGATTCGTTCATACAACGTTAATCAATAATATTCCAGACATATTAGTGCCTCAAATGGGAGATTCGATAAGCGAGGGTGCAATATCTGCTATATTGAAAGAGGAGGGAGCATCCGTGAAAATGGATGACGTCATCGTTCAAATTGAAACTGACAAGGTCACCATCGACGTTAAGTCAACAGAGGATGGCGTAATTCAAAGGCTACTCGTCAAATCAGGTGCCATTGTCAAGCCTGGGCAGGTTGTGGCCTCGGTCTCAAAAGTAGGAGCTCCCAGCACAGGTCCTAAGACAGATTCTCCTTCCACCTCTGCCCCAGTAGTACCTTCAGCGCCTGCAGTTGGAGCAGTTTCTGCTTTGTCTCACACAAAACCCTCACATCAAGCTGGCAGAATCCCAGGAATCCACTTCCCAACTCGCAGGTCTGTGTCCCTGCATTACTTAACATCTGTTAATGCATATCTTATACTGAACAGTAATCAGTAAAACTCATTTTTCGTCATTTGAATGCAAATGATACGGAAGGGTTGTCTGTTCACTTTTGTAGACATCAATACATTTACATCAGCTGTAAATCCAGAATGCCATCCAAGTGCATGCTCATGTCGATTCTATCTCATACAGCATGCAGCATGGTCACATTACTATTGGGTATCCTCATTGATGTTCTACAGGACTTCTAGTGGAGAGCGCATCAGTGACCTCCCAGCCAGCCAGCAAGAACAGCTGTCAGGGAATAAGCAGCATGCGGCCACCCCTCCTGCCCCCCAACATGCTACAGCTGATGCTGTACCGCCAATTCCTGTTACTGTACCGGCTGCGCCGACTAATGTATCATCGAAGGTAGTGGTCACTACTGTTTTGAAGGAGACACCACCAAGACGAGCACTGACAGCCAGAGAAGTGGAGCTAATTAACGGTGGAGGCGCGTGGTGACACTACTTTTACTAAGCCAACTAAATGACATGATGAACTTGGCTTTTCAGTCATCTGTTCTGTAGCCTCAATAGCTGTACCTTTAATCTTCACTTGTTAAAAAATTACATTTGGTAATGCAATACAGGTGCAATTAGTTCTTGCACACCTAGAGAACAGATTTGTTTGAGATTGTGGGCGCTTACAAAACTTTAAGACATTCTTCTGTTCACTAATGACCAGTATAAGTACTCACTTTTAATATTGGTCATTGTGCTCATAAGAATCAAATTTCAGGATTCATTGTTTGTCCAAGAATTATGAGGCAGGTACTGTGGAACACAGATTAAGTCTCCATGCACGTTATAGTAATGCTCAGCCTCATGCGCTTATAGCATTCAACATGATCCTTGCCATGTCCAAGAGCTTCACTCGATGTAGGTCTGAGGAAGGCAGGCCCATTCGTGCCAGCTCCAATTGCTCCCCAGCCCTCTCGCGCTCCTCCAGCTGTATCAGTGCCAGGGCCGTCACGAATGAGGTCTCACTGACTGAGGCATGCTCCTGACCAAATACAGATGCTCTCCCTCTCCCAATGTCCATCAGCATGTCAACCACCTCCATAAGCTGTAATCGACCCACTGGGAGTTCACTGGGAGGTGCACTCTCCATGCGGCCTTCAGGCGTCTGCATGCATGGTCCATGATGCAAGCACAACTGAGAACTAGGAGAGAGTATGCTTCAGATCCCCAAAACACTAAGGTTCAGCACATTGTACTGAATGGTGATTTATTAGATTTATAGATGTCAGTGAGAATCTTCATAGGGGTGCTGCTGCTGAAAACAGGTTGTTGAGTGTAGGGTGTAGTTCAGATATAGAAACTTCTGCCCAGGTCTCAGATAATTGTGGTAACATAATGCCAGCCAAGGAGCACTTAGAGTTAAGTAATGAGATCTACCAGATCAACTGTAAATAGCACGAAAGCTGATTTGCAGGTGGCGGATCAAAATTGTAACTCTTATCATGCTGCTTAGAGGTAAGAACATGTTAGGCTAAGAACACTGCCATGAAAAGCTCCTGAGAGAAGAAACTCCCTGTGCAGTTAACATTTCTCCCATACATCGTGACAGCTGCTGGATGCTTCAACTGCTTTGAATTCCTCATGTACTTGCCTGTACAATGCCCAGCACCACTTTGCACAGCGCAGCGCTCCAAATGCGCACCACCATGTCATTCACAGCAGACGCTTTGTCATCGTCCCCCTTGTTGGAAAACACCTTGCCCATGTTGTAGTACCCCACAGCAGATCTTGGGTCGTCAGCACCATATTCAAGAGAGCAGTAGAAGACGTCCTCCGCAAAAGCATTGAGGGCCTCCATCTGCTTCCCCTGTCATCAAGATCATGATACACTCAATAAGGGTGCCCATCTGCTTCCCCTGTCATCAAGATCATGATATACTCAATAAGGGCGCCCATCTGCTTCCCCTGTCATCAAGATCGTGATACACTCATTGAACAGATTTTTTTCCACTCAGGCCGGGCATTAATAAAGAGACTTTATAGTCTGGTGCACTGCATACTACATGCTGTCAGCTGCTGCTGTGACCACCATGCAAGCTGCAGGAGTACCCGATTGCTAGGGCTCCAATATGAAAACATGACAACCTAGTATCCCGCAAGTTTAGTAACACATGAAGATAATGAGAGTGCTACAACATGACAAGAGGTTGGTCAATATTCAATATCACTAACATGACAAGCCACAGCAGTACCTGGAATGCATACAGCTGTCCATACAGCCTACTCAGCTGAGACTTCATGATGTTGGTTGTTAGTTGTGGCTCCTGAAAGATTCCAGTTTTGTGGTGAAGGTGAGATCACAGAGAAACTCATTCATCATTTCTTGATCATGATCAGCTAATTATTGAATGGTCTTCACTTTGTACAGCGCTGCATCCCCTCTACTTTAGTTTAAAACGAGAAGTACTTAATAGTGCTCAATGACAGAAGCTGCATTTATGACAGCACTATCAGAACTCACCTTCATAGCCAGCCACGAAGCGAGTGCCAAGAAATCTTCACACTGCTTTGATCTCCTGAGCCCTAAGTTGGCCTGAGCTGCTAACAGGTACAACGGGAAAAGCTGAAGGGCAGGTGCCGGCTTGAACAGGGCCTGTCCCTGTTGTACTGCATCCAGTGCTACTGGTAGTGCCAGTTCGTACTCACCAGCAGCCATCAAACGTGCTGCTTCCTGAGCATCAGAAGAGAGGCATGCCTGATCAAGCAAACTTGTAACTTTGGACAGCGTCATGTTTATAGTTGAGGCTGATCAAAACAAAAATATGACTGATGAGAGCGTCATGAATTTGGAATATTTCATAATTGATGTTATTATACCCTGACTCAGTATCACCCACTTAGTACACCCTGACTCAGTACCACCCACTTAGTACATCCTGACTCAGTACCACCCACTTAGTATACCCTGACTCAGTACCACCCACTTAGTATACCCTGACTCAGTACCACCCACTTAGTATACCCTGACTCAGTACCACCCACTTAGTACATCCTGACTCAGTACCGCCCACTTAGTACACCCTGACTCAGTACCACCCACTTAGTACATCCTGACTCAGTACCACCCACTTAGTACACCCTGACTCAGTACCGCCCACTTAGTACACCCTGACTCAGTACCACCCACTTAGTGCATCCTGACTCAGTACCACCCACTTAGTATACCCTGACTCAGTACCACCCACTTAGTACATCCTGACTCAGTACCACCCACTTAGTACACCCTGACTCAGTACCACCCACTTAGTATACCCT
>BEGY01000045.1:2963-28888 GCA_002335675.1 Chlamydomonas eustigma | reverse complement strand
AGTATACCCTGACTCAGTACCACCCACTTAGTAAACCCTGACTCAGTACCACCCACTTAGTACATCCTGACTCAGTACCACCCACTTCGTACATCCTGACTCAGTACCACCCACTTAGTATACCCTGACTCAGTACCACCCACTTAGTATACCCTGACTCAGTACCACCCACTTAGTACATCCTGACTCAGCACCACCCACTTAGTACACCCTGACTCAGTACCACCCACTTAGTACACCCTGACTCAGTACCACTCACTTAGTACATCCTGACTCAGTACCACCCACATCACTTGCACGTAGATGTGCACATGGAGAGACATTGTACATCCGTTAGCACAGCTCAGCAGAGGCGCTTGAGTTGCAGCAAAGAATTGCAACAATGAAGAGCGTTTTTACTTACTTGTGAGGCTAGTTTCAGTAGTGCAAGTTTGAAGGGCTGAACAAGCTCAATTCTGCGTTTGTCAATCAGGAGTTGCTCCACAGTCTGAGCAGGTAGGAGGGAGATACCGCCCACCCCAGCTGTAGTCTCCACAGGTAGCTGAAGCTCAGCTACAGTGTGCATGATGTCGCGCTCTGCACTGTTGGTTCGTAAATACTTGCCCTTTCGCATCTCCTGCAGGCAAATTAGACCCCAGGTTAGACCCCAGGTTATCGCGACAATCATGTTGCATGTAATGAAAATACTTTCATCCTAAGCAGATAAATGATATGCGAATCTAATGTGTATCTGGATTATTGAACATGATGGGAGGAGAAATAGGACCAGATGTTCCCATTATGTGCTAATGTCAAGCTGCAGAACCAACTAAGCTTTTGCACAATGTTAGGTATCTTACTTGAACAAAGGCTGTTGGACTTTCCTGAAATAGCTCTACTGCCACCTCCCCCATCACAAACAACTGCATTAACAGAGCCATAAGGGGAATTGGTGAGGGAGGCACGCCCAGGAATGTTTACCAGCTGTATGTTTTTTAAAATAGAAATGCGTACAACTGGCAGAGACAATATCACCCCTGTAAGAGTTTCAAGTGCTGTTTACTATACCTTGCCCTGGCTTGTATGAAGCTGATGGAGTTGTGCCTCTCCCAAAGAGAACACCGTGTATGTGAGTGTCGCAACCATCTGATGGATACCTTAGAGCCTTTGGTGCGACGTTACAATGACAAAATATATAAAACTGAAATGATATTACTTCGATAAGAACAACGACCCGCTTCTTGCACAATGTTATAAGGTTGTGTGACAGTGCACACTCCCTATGCCCCACACCTTGAAAAAATCATTTAATTTTTTTTGCAGTATATGCTTATCTCCATGAAGTGATGTGCAAGACCGCAACGATGGTTTCGGAAGCTACTCGTATTGAAATTCACAAACTTCAGACACAGCAGGTGATAGGCAGGAAATGCCGTCAGATCTACACGTCATACAAGGTGAATACTTTGTTCAGAACATAAGTGAATTAAATGTCTATACCTTATATTAGGAAGGTAACTGCACACTTGATTTTGCAGGGAACACAGCCCATGCAGAGCTTACGGATACCAAAGCTTTCTTGGATACACTGCAATCAATCAGAGACTCTAATGTTTTGTCTTTGCCTGAAGAGCAGAGAACTGTCAAAGATCTTTTCAGGTGACATTATGACGACTATTTTAAAAGGATCAGCTGAACATGGCCCATGTATATCTTTCTGTAACAGCAGATAATCTCGTTATTAAATCTGAACGCTCCCCAGGTGGTATGAACCCTTAGAGATATCAAGGGCCCCTGGCAGAATGGATGTGATGGGCGGCATTGCTGATTACAGCGGTGCTCTTGTCCTGCAGATGCCTATTGCTGAGGCATGTCATGTGGCTGTACAGAGGCAGGTGCACCAATTCAAAGCTCTTCAAGGTTCAGCTAAGGTTGGCCACATTACAGTCGTATCCTTTAATGCGGAAACATGTCACCGCCGCTCACCCGTTTTCAGTGCCCCCCTCTCTGACCTGTTCCCCAATGGGCAACCCATTTCTTATGAGGCAGCAAACACTTATTTCAAGGTATAAGATTTTTCTCTGTTTACCTTGATTATGGCACTGAGACATGGAATGCCTGTCAACTCCCTTCAACTTGTAATGAGAAGGGAGTCTATATGTGATAGATTTAGCTTTAGTGTTTTATAATAGTTGTGTTTATCCACATTTTTTGTAGGAAATCAACACCACGTAGAAACACCTCATTCAGAGAGAAATTTCAAGCTCACCAGGTCTTGTCAACACATATCATCTGTTATCTTGGCACTATGACACAACCGAGCTATAATCCTCTCATGCTATGATACAATATCTGTACTTCTCATGTTATCACGCAATTGGCTATGATCCTGATGTCAGGCCAATGACTCCATGAGTTGGGCAAGCTATGTGGTGGGCTGCTTACTCGTGCTTGTAAGAGAGGAGGGATTGCATGTACAGGAGCTGGCCGAGGAAAGTGGAGGAGGCAGCATCGCAATTGTGGTGTCATCTCAAGTACCTGAAGGTGAGCACTGCTGTGCCAGTAAAGAATATGTATGGACATGATGCTGCAAGATAATCATCTTCCATAGTTTACTGCTAAGATGTGCTTTCTCAGGAGCTAAAATGTGCTTTCTCAGGAGCTAAGATGTGCTTTCTCAGGAACCATATAATGAACATATTTCGACTACTCTTCTGTCAATGGTTGCTCGGGGATTGTCATCTCCTTGTACTATTTGCATCCATTCTATTGTTATGCTTCAGTTGTTATTGTGGACAGGGAAAGGTGTATCCTCCTCAGCAGCAGTTGAAGTGGCTACGATGATGGCCTTGACGTCAGCGTTCAACCTCCAGGTGGGCTTAATCATGGAGCACAATAAGTACACACATATATACATTCTATAAATCGTGTGTTATTGTTTCACTTCAACCTCAATCAAGATAAGACTCAAGAAATAATCCTCCGAGGGTAGCTTACCAGCACCTGTTCCGATAAGGTCCTTTGCATGCTTAGAAAATGTTCATAAGGTTCTCGCTGTCTGATGACATATGAATGTACTCCTCAGATCGAGGGCAAAAGGGTGGCAATCTTGAGCCAGAAAGTGGAGAATCTTGTGGTGGGGGCTCCCTGTGGCATCATGGATCAGGTGTGGTTGAGATGAGAGTTAAAGGAAACACTTATTGATAGGATGAAACCACCAGTATTTAAAGTGAGCTTTTACAGACAGGCTGAAGGTGTCAATAGAACACGTAGGCTTTTACAGACAGGCTGAAGGTGTCAGTACTTCATATGTCAAAGATTTGAGAGTAATGGACATGAGCATATGTTGAACATATGTGAGCAAAACTACACAATGTATTGTCTTCTTTACTTCCTGCTGGCTGTACTACAAAATGTATTGTCTTCTTTACTTCCTGTTGGCTGTGCTACAAAATGTATTGTCTTCTTTACTTCCTGCTGGCTGTACTTTAAGATGGCGTCAGCTTTAGGAGAAGAGGGACGCTTGTTGGCGTTACTGTGTCAGCCAGCAGAAGTGCAAGGTTGTGTGAACATTCCTGAAAGCATCAAGATCTGGGGGATAGACTCGGGTATCAGGCACAGCGTGGGGGGCTCTGACTATGGCAGTGTTAGAGTGGGGGCATTCATGGGGCTGCGCATTGCTAGCGAGGTGGAGCATGAGAAGAAGGTGATTCATTGTGCATAAGCAGCCATAAAGTTACATTCCAGCCCTTTGAAAGTGAACTGCTCTTTGAACATAAGACCGCATTCTCACTACAACATTGTCCAAGACCCGTGTGTCTTTGTTCATTTAAATTGTGAGGAAACTTGCAGCTTGAGATGCGATTGAGTGCGGACATTTACTGTGCTCAATGCTCTATTACAAAAACTTTTATGTTTTGGGTTTAGGGTTTGCAAGGAGAGGTTCAACCACTGAGGGCAGGTTATCTTGCTAACCTCTCCCCTACTGAGTTTCAAGAGTCATACTGCAGTGTTCTGCCTGAAAGTCTGACAGGAGCCCAATTCAAGGCGCAGTACGGTCATCATTTTGATACTGTCACACACATTGTGGATGATAACAGGTGGGCATTTTGGTGGTTCTAGATGCTTGTCAACAGGATGGACAACCAGCATCTCTTTGCCTGACTTTTCAATGGAAAGTGATAAGCCCTGAAATACAACAGAAAGTGGGTAATTAACACTATGTGCTTGTGTTCCAATAAGGAAGACATACCTAGTACCTAACATACAATCCCTGCGTCATATCCCAATCCAGTTATATTATCTCCATCACATCTTGTGGTCAATAAGCTCTTCCTTCTCATATCTGATGGCCTGCTTGATGTCTTGAGCAGGTATGCTGTCCGCCTCCCAGCCACCCACCCAGTCTATGATCACCATCGGGTGCGCACCTTCCGCCAGCTTCTGCTCCTCACCCAGCTCTGTCATGGTATTCCTGTTGCTGCTGCACTTGCGATCCCCCAGTTGACAACAACAGCTGCTGCTACCATTGGCACACATGACTTAACTCAGCAGACAACTAGCTGTACTTCTGAGACTTATGGAGAAGGGGATGTTGGTGAGGATCAAGCTTGTGAGGCTCTGAGTCTTCTAGGGGAGCTCATGTTTGGCACCCATCAAAGCTACAGTGCTTGTGGACTTGGGAGCAGTGGAACAGACAGGTACAAAATGACTTGCATATTCTACAGCACTGGCACTGGTACTGGTGCCAACTGACTTATGAATGCTGTAGCAGTGGTACTAACTGACGTATGAATGCTGTAGCAGTGGTACTAACTGACATCTCAATTCTGTAGAAGAGAATTAGAATGCAGGAGCACGCTGACATGGCCTTCCCTCCTAGGTTAGTGCAGTTGGTCAGAGATGAAATGAAGGCTGCAAGGTCAAAGGGTGAGCAGCCAGTTGTGTGGGGTGCAAAGATTACAGGAGGAGGCTCTGGGGGCACAGTGTGCATATTAGGTACAGCAGATAATGAGGAGTCACATTACAGATAACGTTATGTATCACCTTGCAGATCACACACGTTGCATTCTGGCGTTGTCCATGTGATAGCCTTTCTTACAGGGTAGAACATCTTATTTACTACCGTATCGCTGGTTACCTGTTTTCTGGTTGACCCTCAAATAAGATCTGTGTTTGATTCACTGCAGGGTCAGCAGTGGGTGGTGCAGAAGCCGTTCAGCGTATTGCGTCTATATACGCAAGAGAAAGCCATTCTCCTCATGATGACGCAAATGATGATGTCTCCTCATCCTTCAACAGCTGTCTTAGTCATCCCAAGATCTTTGAGGGATCTTCCATGGGGGCAATCAAATTTGGAGCTCTGAAAGTCTGCTTCAACTGAACATGATGAAAGCTTATGAATGTATTGTGACGTGGCGTGATGATTTATCATTTTAAATAGAGCGTAAGCTGCAAAACGTATCGTCAGGCTGTCATGCTCATTACTCATAAAAAGATACCTAGTTTGCGTGCTTCGTGTCCAATGTCTGTTGATACTTCTGTTTTTGATTGGTTGTTACTTCGGCTCCAGTTTATGTGAATTTTTCGAAATTCGTAATGGGGGGCTGTCTTACCTGTCAACTGCAGTCCAACGACAGTTTCCAAACAGTAACCTTTTGGCGCAGCATAGTATATGCCGTTCGGTACCTGTAACGTTGGAAACGTTATATGAATAGGATGGAGTTAATCTAGAGCCCCGACCTCGCTCTAAATAGTCTGGTTCACCATTCGTCCATGGGAAGTTAGCCAGTCCTTAGGTACATACCGTAGTATATTATACCGTAGTACCAATATCCTTAGAGAGGTGTACACTCCATGTGGGTTTGCGTACGATCAACCATTATCATTAAGGCAGTTTGTAAAGATATCAAAAGAGAAAATTCCCGAGAGAAGCCCTCAATTGAGCGCGCTTGTCACTTTGTGGCATAAAAAGAGCACATAAGTACAAATGGTGCACATTATGTACTTAGAAATTGTGACTGGTTGATACAAAGGAATTAAGGGACTGGGGATTCAAGTCCAATAGACTGATAATAATCAGAAAGTACATCGGATTGATGAAACTTGAGAGTTTCTTCTGATTCCCAGGAGTTATTGTCTGAACTTTGCCCAATCCACTGGACAAGAAATTCAACATACTTTCTCCCAAAGAGATTACTTTGAACTTTGAATAGTCACCTGCTGCAGTGACTTTGAACTTCAAAGTTTTGGAAGTATGCACTTGGACTTCAAGTGCCATCCTTGGTGATTGCGATGATACGCTTCACCATGACGCTCGTCATCATGGCACCATTCATCAGTGGATGTTGTTATTGCCGGCATGAGTGGTTCCCCCCCACCAGGTTTAAAGTGCTGGGGACGAGGGTTGGTGGAATGGCGCCCACCACGAGAAGATCTGAAATTCATTTTGTTGGAAAGAGCAATAGTTAAAGTGTGATCACTTTAAGCCTTGTATGAGGACCAAAATGAACCTGTGAGAGAGTCAGTACTACTAGAGGATTGAGTCTGAGGTGAAAGGCCATTCCAATACATAGTAAGGAGATCCTTATAATGAGGTTGAGGATGGCCAGCCTTGCTACAAATATTGAAATTTCTTAAAGTATTCAGCAACACCAAAGGTCTGTTTGAATTGAAGTAATTCACGCCTTGCAAAGATGTGCTTATAGTGCTTATCAAGTTGTGCAAAGGCAAGCAATACTATTTTGAATTGTGCCCAAGTAGAGGTCAGACCTGCAACAGTCATAGGCTGAGCAACAGGAGTATTATATGCTTTTAATGCAAAGCCGGAAAGTAATGACAATGCAACAATAGGCCACTGAGAAACAGGGTTCCTTTGCCTGGTAATTTTCAAATGTGAAGATAGAATCTTCAACATCTTGTGAGTCATCACCAGAAAATCTCTTCTTGGTTCTCGTGGCACACAAATTCGACAAAAAATGCTTATCATCATTGTCTAAAAAGACACAAAAGCGTCCTTTGCCGTTTCAACTTCTACCCTTTTATTTGGACTCACAATAGGGTTTTGTTACACAGTTTAATCAACTGTCAATGCAACATCCTGTCATTGCTCCTTTGGCTTCTGCTTTGGACAATGATCATCACAAAACCCGTGATGCCATCGTGACCCTTTCTGCACGATGATCATAATGGTTTTGCCACAAACAGCTGCTTTCAAGACCGGAAACAAAGTCAGGCGGAATTACGCCTTTCATAGACTGTCCGGCTGGCGTCATAATCAGCAGTCATCTGGGGGATTCTCTGCTGACTGTTTATCTTTAGTGCATTATTGCTGCAATACAGTTGCATATAAGCACTACTATGGGCAATAATGAATCGCCTGTTATTAGTGATGGCAGCATTAGCAGTAGGAGCTCATACTCCTTTTGTTAAATAAGGAGCACTGGTAGTTATTGGTTTAAGTTTGACCACAACGACTCATGCAATAACTACTATACTAGTTGCTGTAATTTGGCAGGATCGTCATGTGTGTGTGTATGTGTGACTGAGGATCTGCTAGCTCAGCATTATGTTGGGTCGCAGCAGTATTATTGTCATCCTAGTCATCCACTACAAGAAAGCACTACTATGAAGATGTTGCATTCAATTTGAATGCGGTCAAATGTTTGTTCACTTTAGGCTTGAGTCTGGCTGACAGTCTGTTATTATTTTTAATATGATACGACATCATACCAGCAATAACCTATTGTTTAAAGATTAATAATTGAATGAAATTTAAATGGAGCATGTGTAATTATTATTTCCTAATTAAGGATGAGGACACCGTAAATAAAGGGCATAGAGAGCAACTTATTCATCTGCTCAAAACTTCAGCAGCAGGTGCAGGCTCAAATGTACTGCCAAGCATAAACTCAACTACCGTGCTGATGACATAGATGCCATTATCAGATTTTCCAAGAAGTGATGAAACATAATCACTACTCCTTGGAGCTCATTGCACCTACGCATAAATACACATTTCACACGTACTTAGCATGACCGCGGAGTCACGACCCCGTACTTCAATATTATCATCTGTCTTGCACTGATTGAACTTCGCTTCTGAGCAGCTTGATGGCTTTATCAAGCTCTGCTGATATTTCGTCCTCTTCATCAACTTCCTCCTGGGCCTGTGCATTTTTTGAGGGGCATCATGCATTGCCGCAGTCTAATCAGTCACAGCAGATAATGTTATTAGTAGTATTCGTAAGCCTGAAGGTCTCAATAAGAACTAGGAAAGTAGTTGTTATAAGTTACTCACTCAGAAAAAGTCGTTCATATTCATATGTACTAGCCAGATCACCTTATTCACACAAAGCATATTTTTGATCAGAACTAGTATAATGAGTGAACCTTTCTTAAGTACACCTTGAAATACATGAAAATGGGAATGCTTGTTACCTAGTTTGCAAACCGTTTCTTTGTGCACAAAACATGCTATGCCGATATTTCGGTCATTCAAAAACAATTGTCAACATCACACTGCTCTCGTTCTGCTACATCAGCAATATAATGAATGAGCAGGCATGATGAGTTATAATCTAGTCAATAACAACTAGTAACTGACCTGCTTCTTCCTCATTCTGACCATCATCTCTAAACGACCAGGTCGTTTCCCAAGGCTGGAGGTTCGCCCACAGTAGTTACCGACAGCTGAAGACAAGGTCATTGCTGGTGTAATAATTGATGAAGAAACGATGGTAGTATTGACAGCAGATTTGGACAAGGAGGTTGGCCCTATCGTTGCAGAAGTTGATGGAGCATGATGACTCCCCGCCTCTGGTGTAATGGCGCCAATATTATTACTGCAGCCACCATCATCCTGATGACAGGGATCAACTACCAGCCTGATTGATGAGGGTCTACTATTAGATAATCCTTTTGATAATGATAACGAGTCCCTACTATTGCTCCAGCTGCCGCCGCTTGGAGCTGCACCACTACTTGAGGTGCCGCCTCCGCTGTATACAGCTACGTAGCCGCCACTGCTAATATAAGACCTTGAACCCACTACATCCAGATGACAATTAGCTACTATAGTTACAGTGTAATGATGTGAATTTAGTGTTTAATATTAGGGAACAGCAGTTTATTAGCCGCATTATGTGCAGTTGGAGGATTTGTTTCTTATTCCATGTAGGTATTGGAAGCAGGATGCGATCCTTCTCAGCTATCTCAGCAGCAATATATAATTACATAAAACATTTGTGATCTGACATTATGCATTATATGCATGCCTGCTGGAAACATCAGGATGAGCAAAACAGACAGTTGCAAATAGCAATAAGCTTTACCTCCTGACGTTGCATCATGATGAGTCATGATGACACCCGTCTTTGGTGGAGCCTTTACAGCGGCAGCTCTGTGATAAGTAGCATCATGGTTTCGACGTCCAGCGTTGTTGTTGTTGCTACCCGGAGCACTGTTGATTCTAGGCATCATGTTTGCCTCCTTGTGTACGTTTGTGGCCTTGCATAAGCGGCCCGCTGCATTATGGCCAGACCAGCTAGTCATGATCTTGCCTGTTCCAGTGGTCTTCTGACTACTAATTTCAATCGTTACTTCATGAGTCACTGCTGGTTCTCTGTCATCAGCATCTACATGATTTAGGCCATCAGCTGCTGGACCCGTAATGTCAGCTACATGATGACCTGCTAGGCCGCCACCGCCAGGTGCTGGACCCCTCCTGTCATCAGCTACATGACATGTACTGTCAGCTACATGACCTAGGCCACCAGGTGCTGGACCCCTCCTGTCATCAGTTACAGGAGGATCCAGATCCTTGTCAGCTGATGACATGAAACACAAAGAACCAGCAGAAGCCAAGCCTTGTGCAAAATCCGGCAACCATTCCCTACTAATAACTCCAGGGACCTGCTGATCCACTTGCTGTGTACTAATGCCTGAATTGCTGGGTCCAGGGCCCTGCTCATCCACTTTCTGTGTAATGCCTAAATCGCTGGGTCCAGGGCCCTGCTGATCCACTTGCTGTGTAATTAGTGTAATGCCTGAATTGCTGGGTCGTTGAGCCACAAGTTGAGATGAGTGTCCATCGTGTTTTGAGCCTCTTTGATCACTATGATGGTCAGGGTGATGAAAGCTGCTAACATCATGACAGGCAAGCGCTTCAGCAGGACAGCTGCTGCTGAACGGTAATGAGGTGTCCTTAAGCATAGTAGCCATATCTGCTGTACTGTTATGATCCTTCATCAGTGATGAAGTGAGTGCACAAAGAGTATGTTGTTGTAGCAGTGTCCGCTGAAGAGGAGTGAGCTTCAAGCCTTCAAGGTCTGATTGCTGATGAGGTGTTGTCTGTTGCTGTAGTTGCTGCTGAAGGATTACGACAGGGTCTGATTGATGATGTGTTGCCTGTTGCTGCTGAAGGATTACAACAGGGTCTGATTGATGAGGTGTTGTCTGTTGCTGCTGAAGGATTACGACAGGGTCTGATTTATTATGTGGTAAAGATTGCTGTAACAAGCTGTCAGCCGCATCCAAGAGAAGAGATGTGTCAACATTAGCAGACACACTCTGAACTGCTTCTGGTGCTAAAGAGAAGCTGGGACTTTCAGCTGTTGGTAGCAGTTGTGAGGGTGCTGATTTGCAAGGGTTTATGATGACAGCCCCTGCATCTCTGTCCATCATGACAGGGAATGGAGCGCTGTTGCTGATGTCCATGTTGCTGGCAACACTTGAGATTACAGCTGCAGTGTTGCACATTACATCAGTTGCTCCTAGCAATGACTTAGTTGCAGCAACAGTACCTTCCAGCAATGCTGTTGATATGAATGCTGTAGTCGGTACTGCTGTCGGTACTTCAATCAGCTCCACATGACTGCTGGGATTTAACACTGGATTGTAATAATGATCTCTTTTTAGACCATCAGCAGTACAACCTACAGGACCTGCTGCTGATGATGAAGCCTTGATTGTGGGGCAGTTCATGGTACTTTGTACTAGTGCTACTTGAGAAGAGTCCGGAACTTCCGTGTTGTGTTGATGATCAGTCACTACTAGCATCTGTGAAGGTACTGATGCAGAGTCTATACCTCTTTGTGACTCCTTTATTAGACATGGTGTAGCAATGAGTCTGCCGTTCAGTAAACAGCAGAGTAAAAGTTGTTGGAGGCTGCTTGCATTTGACTTGAACACATTCAAAAGGATTTGATGCTTATTACGAGGATCTATGTGTTTTGCCAAGAATGGAATTGAAAGAATGAAAAGAGATTGAAATGCCCCTGAACTCACCTGGCTTGCAGCTCAGCATATGCCTCCACAACGGAGTGATACTGTTCAACAATGCGCGCCTGAAGGGCTAGAAGTGTCTCCTCCCTTTTGATTAGCTTTTGCTCCAGAACCTCACACTTCTTCAACCGCTTTGCCTGCAATGATGACAGGAGCAACAAGGTAAAAGAGAGCTTAGAATTCTCTCTTCTTGGCGGTGATGTCTTTGAGAGCTCAGAAGATGAAGAAGAAAGGGCATTCCTGCTGGCAGGGACACAATAATTGACATGCATGGATTGAAGCAGCTTGAAAGAGATATAAGTTCTGGGGACACAGTAATAGATGTACATTGCAGAGTGCGAACAAAGAGAGACAGCTTGAAAGAGATTTATCTGTTGGGCCTACACAATAATGGATGTGCATGGCGGAATGGGAACAGCTTACAATAGATTTTTCTGCCTTTGCTTGAGCTTTACACTGTACGTTGAGGTCGGCTTCCTTCTCTTGCTGTGTGTTTTGAGCTTCTTTCTGCAGTTGGTCTAACTGATGTTGTTTTTCTAGAAGCTGGGTCTCTTGCATGCAAAGATGCTGAAACCTTGTATCCAGTTCACATTGCTGCTTATTTAGAAGAAAAAGCTGGTCTTGAACTTGACGCTGCAAGAATCTAAGATGATCTTTGTGATCTGCATCGCATTGTGCCATCGCACATGAACAATTAATGTCAAAAAATGTCACTACTCTTTTTCCAATTCATTATGCATGAAAACAGTGTTATCTTTGTTCCTTGGCGCTACATTTAAGCGTGGACATTTTTAGATGTCCACACTTCAATCCTATTCTATAGCATTGTTTCATCTTTAGAACAGAGAATCAGCAGTTTACGCAACACCTGAACGGTTTTATTCGGAAACTCTTACACAACAACACCGTGACAATGTCGTCACGAAGATTTGTTACATGGACGTCTAGATGTGAATCAGATTTTTGAGATAAAGACCATGCCTATTATTCTCTATCATTTTACCTTGATGTTATCTTGAACTCTTGTGTAATGACTTGGACAATCTATCTATCTCACAGCAGATGACAAGGATGGTTACTTTTCAGTTTTCCCTGAGTCGTGCACCCTGTCAAAAATTACAGATTAAACATGCTAGCAAATAAGGGAATAAACAGGGTTAGCTTCTTTTGTACTTGGACATATTTGAATGCCTGATGTGTGTCTTCTGTAGATTTTGTGTCTGTGGCCGATGTTTTAAGCTCATTTAGCTGATCTGAAAGATGAAATTTTAAAAATCGCTGTTACGTAGCAGTAACTGCAAATCATGCATGATAAGATTTTGAGTATCAATTTCCTGCTTGATACTGCCTATTTTACCTATTTGCTAATCTTGCACGATATTGTTACTACTGCTATCAGTACTATTGATAATTAGATCTGCTTTCAGATCAGCAAAATGGGATTCATAATCTAGGTTCAAGATATTATTTCTGCCATTGTGTTTTGTCGAAAGTCTCTTATTCAACAAGGTGGTCTGCATGTAAGGTCCATAAGAATATGAAGTAGTGAGATACCGCTGTTATTATGCCTATACTGGAGTAAGGAGTTGCCTGGGGCCTACATTCTGTGAGGACCCATCTCTTATCAGTTTTATGATAGATTGTGGCAAATTTATGAACTGCTTCATTGTTTATCAGCTGCCTCCTCCGCCTGTAATGCTGTCGGTACTACCTTGGCAGATTTAGATGACATGCTTCTCCTCACCCATTTTATTCAATATCATATCATTGCTCTAAGCCATTGCCACATGCGTTTTACTTAAATCAATTGCACAAATTTGAAGCTTTAAGCAGTGGGGCATTGAAGTGTGATAAACCGAATGTGTAGCTGCTGTACCCGTAATAATATGTCAGCTACAGGACCTCATGACCTAGCAGTGACAATATGTGAAAGATATACTGTTATCATCCCTACATCGCAGCACAAGGCAGATCACAGACACTAAATGTGTGTATTGGTGAAAAAATAACTAAAATTTCGATGAACCGAAGGAAGTTCACACATAACCTCTGCATATCAACGACCGCAATCCAAACTGAATAACATGAGAAGACATTTGCTAAATCTTAGACTCAGGACATTGCCTCATTTGATTGCTAGACTTGCACATAGTGCCAAGCTGGCTGGGCGGCAACAAGCGGGTCAGTTCTCCCTCACATGTGCATCCGGTCCAGCTACAGATGAATTGGCGGATTGGGTTGGTGGCTTTGGATTTGTCTATACTTCATAAACCTTTGGCCTGAACCAATTCCTCTGTTCTCCATTTTAGCTTGGAACTACTGCAGTTGAGGTTTTTGTTCTGACAGCAGTAGGTGGCATATTAGTGTCTCTGTCTGCCAGCCTCATTGCCAAGGCATTAATGGTAGGCATTAAATAATATAAGTCTGCTGATTTGAAGGTCAATGATTGCTGCTATTTTGAAGGATGCCAACTTTTATAATCTGAGGGCTGACAATGAAGTCCATTTTGCTGATCTAAAGGCCAATGTTGCTGATCTGAGGGCTGACAGTAAGGCCCATTTTGCTGATCTAAAGGCCAATGTTGCTGATCTGAGGGCTGACAGTAAGGCCAATTTTGCTTATCTAAAGGTCCCAATCAGCAAAATGGAGAATTAGATCCACATTGCCAATTTGAGAACCATGCGTTTGGGAGCATTGGTAATGAGCTTTTACTGCAGCCTGTATAATGATTATTTCTGAATTCAGTGACATTTCATTTAACAAGTCAGAATTTGGAGAGTGTTATTTGACTCAGTATTCTCCCACCCGGCAGCTTCAATATCAGGCTAAAAATCAAGCAGTGCAGGGTCCTTTACAACGCAGTTAGAGCATGTATTGTTAAATCAGAAATTAAAAATCTCCCATTCTCTATCCACATAGCATATCGTTTGAATCAGGTTTCAGATCTTGGCAGTGAGGCATATGTCTTTACCTAATGCTGTTGCAATTATGGGACTGTTACAGATGTATGCTCTTCTCAGAGTTTAACCAGGTCTTTTGATATCTTTTCCAACATTATGTATTTTGATTGATCATGCAAATAAGAAAATAGCACTTTGAAACACGAGACATTGTCCCCTGCAAGTGTAAGTGTCCTTCACTGATTTTAAAGAGTTCTCAACAAATAGGACGGTCTTGTAAGTCCCATAGGAGGCTGTGTGATATTGTTATCCTGTGGAACAAAAGATTTGCCTGGGTACTTACTTTGGTATATTGTATGTATCATGAGTCATAACCCTTAGAAACCTAGCCACAGATTTTGGCATAAATTTGAGTTGTATGTTTTTTGCAGCTGTTTCCTCTGCCAATGCCGCAGTTACTCCTGAAGCTCATTGAGATGGGGGTCAGGGAAGCCTCACCTTTAATAATGTCACCCAAAATAATAATACTCTGATCCATTGCCACTAGAGTTTACTAAGATGTATCGCACAAATTTGCAGCTGTGAAGGGGCCGTTGAAGTGTGGAGCACAGAGAGGAACAACCTAAATCTGTTTTAGCTTCGCTCTGTTCACTATCAGAGATGAGAGATTAGATGCAAATGAGCGATGACGTTGATGCAGATCCCCTACGTGCCTCGAGCTTAGGGGGAGGTCGCTTTAATAATAACGATGTTCACGATCACCTTATTCGTATGGAACTTCAATTTGCGGAAATTGAAGCTCAGCATCAGCAGGTCCGATAACTACTAAGTCAAATTGCATCCTTGCTGCCACACAGCTTGCTTACGTTGAGGCCTTCCTTTTCTCGTAGTTTATTTCTGGAAAATATCCAGACAGGGATAATCTGGCAAAAAATTTGGGTGCTCGGTATTTGAATGGGCCATACTGTGCGTCCATGGAGTCATTAAGCGGCACATCTGAGGTATGGTGCCTTAATTTGAAGTAAGCACCTCAATTTAAAGTTAGCAACTAGTATCTGAGACTTACAAAGCTCAGAGTGACCTGATTCCTTGACAATATGACCAAAGAAAACCTAGGAACGTAGTCACTGCAATCTACTTGCGCTAAATACATGCAGGTATTTCAAGGACGATCAGCACGCTCCCGGACTACAAGTGACAACAGTCACCCAGGCCCTCCGCAATGGGAATCATTGCACCACTTACCTGGAGATAGTCCTGAAGGGCTTGGGACTCATCAAAAGCCTGGCAGGACTTCTTCAGCCAGGGGACATGGCAACAAATCTGGAACAGGCGCTGCAGTGAGAGGTAAAGAATACCGTATCGCAGAACATTGCCTGTTCTCCTACATATAAACTTCTGTTACTACGCACGCCCTGTAACTTGACATGCGTTAAGTTGCATTTTAACTCTGATGGAGAATATCTCAATAGTTTGCAGTATTTCATATGTTGTAGCTTTCTCTCTGTCAGGTTTTACTAGAGAGGGACAACCTTCAGCCTTGAAGCGCTCTCAGTCCTCTATGCGTACAGACTCAAATGCTGATCAGTCCTCCAATCTACACACAAAAGCTGCAATGGCAGGCAGCAGTAGTGGTAACCTTGTATCCCCTATTGGACGGGTGGCATCTGACACCCCATACAGCAAAGATAGCACTGTGATGAGTAGCAGTCACGAGTGCAGCCCCTCCCTCCTCATCAGACCTTCACACAGCCCCTCAAACACATCTGTCAGCAGCCCTGCTACCTCACAGCTCCAATCAAGGAGCAGGCCCATCAGCCTGGTCACTGCTACTCCGGGCAGGCCCATCAGCCTGGTCACTACTACTCCAGGCAGCAGTGACTACAGCAGTGATAAAAGTGGCCACAGACAGACTGCTGGGTGGTCAAGTGGTGGTAGTGGCAGCAGAGGAAGGTTCTCTAACTCTAACCCCCATGTGTTTAGATTCCGAGATGACAGCCCAGAGGCGGAATCGGTCACCAGCTCAGCAGTGGGAGAAACACAATCTGTTAGTATCAGTATGCCAATGAGACAGGTACCCAAAGACAGGGCAGATGTCATTGGGGAAGTTATTAGCACTCCTTCCATTACAGGACTGTGCACCAGCTCAGCAGAGCTCATGCGTAGTGGATCGCAAGATAAGCTACCTGACAGCTACAGCAACCAGAGTCTCAGGTCACCGAAAGGGCACGCCCACCTTGCTTCCCATCCTTTGCTGTCAGACAGCTCAGAGGCAGATGATGATAGAGCAGCAGTGCAGCAGCAGGTGGATGTGGAGGCACATGACATGATGCACTTGAGGCTGGATCATGGAGTGAAAGATGGAGCTACTATCCATGGTGGTTTACAAACAGAGGGATGGGAAGATGAGGACATGGGAGAAGAACCCTCACTCATGCACTTACACAAAACCTCAAAAGAGTCTTCATCTGCAGTTATAAAAGCTGCTCCTAAAGTGCTGCCTCTTGGACAGAAGCATGGTAGTGATGAGACAGCCTCGCCTAGTCATGGGGGTGCCAATGTGGCCCAATACCTTGTTCCTGCGGCCTTCCAGCAACAAGTACCTCCTGCACAAGCTGCTATCACTACAAGGAGCAGTACACCCTCCTCTCATCATCATCAAGCTGATGCACATGCTCCTAGTGCTGGAGCCACTGCTACCACGACCATCACGGGGGAGGACTCTGTACTGTACGGCAGTCCCCAGGTGTTTAGATCTGATGGATCTGGATCTCGGTACTTCCTGTCTCCGGCAGGATCCAATCCTAGATCTAGAACTGCATGGGGGACACAAGGCCAGGCTTCTGTGTATGCCAACCAAGCAGAGCTGGAGGTTGTAGTTGGCCCTGGCTCCCAAGGCAGCCAGTATGAACAACAGTTTGTAATTTTACCAAGTGTGGGGACGTCTGCGGCTGAGCAAGTGTATAACAGAGTCAGTGGTGGTGATCAAAGAGGACTAAGGACGTTCAACTTTGTTGTACCGCCAGTTAGTGCCGGGCCTGCGGCTTATTTCCCAGAGGCTACTTCACTGCTGTACTCACCTTTGAGGTAAAGCAATCATCAGTGCCTGTAGTGCTGCTCTGGTTCTGCACCTTCATACTTCCTGGCCTGCTCTGCAGGATCATGTTATGGCCTCCATGCTTCAAATCATGCTGCCATCTTGCTTATTTGTCACCCATTCAATGCTGCAATATCAAATGCCGAGGCCTAATGAGAAATCCCTTTTCTTATGAGCATTTCTAGAAAGTTTTTGAAAAATATTAACAGTCATCGGATAGTTAAAATCTGTCATTATGTGTCTTTTTAAATGCGCATGCCTTTGTTTGTTCTGACTCTCAGAATGTATTTATTCTGTCAACAAACATGTTTTGTTATTCAGCACAAATGAGGCATTGTTAAGCATGCATCATGTTCATGTGTTACTTATCATAATGCATCGTCATGTTTTGACTCTGCTACCAGCTGTCACAACTGCACTCCTTTACAGGTATGTTGGTGACAGTGATGATGAGGACTACTCAATTAGTCACAGTAGTGGTCTCCACACCTCCTCATCAACATCAGCAGCAGCACACCATCATCGTCACCATATTAGCCGTCGTGTATCTGCTGCTGCATCAATCCCTCCCTCTCCATCAACAGCTCTAGCACCTTATCATCTTACTAGAGGAGGTCTTGAGGCAGATGAGTCAACTAATACTACCGCACACACAAGTATTGAGAGGTATGGAATATCCCCCCAAGATGAGTCAACTAATACTACCGCACACACAAGTATTGAGAGGTATGGAATATCCCCCCAAGATGAGTCAACTAATACTACCGCACACACAAGTATTGAGAGGTATGGAATATCCCCCCCAAGATGAGTCAACTAATACTACCGCACACACAAGTATTGAGAGGTATGGAATATCCCCCCAAGATGATGTGCTCCTGCCGGCAGCACCAGGCAGCGCAATGACCTGCTCATCCAATCAGATGATCATCATGCCCATAATGGCTCAGGAGGTGGCTGCTGCTTCCTCTGCAAACAAGGCGGCGGTGGCCATGGCAGCCAATGTAAACAAGTCGTCCCAACAGCAAGCAGCTTTCAACCTTGGACTTAGGCCTTATGATCATCAGCAACAACATGATCTCCCCCATAGTTCACACATCCATCACCACCGCCACCATCATTACTATCAACCAGGGATTCAATCGTCTCTACTACAGGATGATACAAGCACCCATCCTTTGGCAGGAACACAACTGTCTGTCTTGGAGCGTTCAGAGGGGGCAGCTGTGATGCCTTTAGCAAATACTGCTGCAATGACAATCCTCAGTACTATTAGTGGCAAATCTACCATGACGGACATCAGAGGAGAAGCACGAGCTGAGTGGTTGCAACATGAAGGATTGGCTGATCACCAGGTCTCTCCTTTCTCACCCCACCCATCATCATCAGCAGTAGTTCCTTCTAGCAGCTTGATGGTGAGCAGCAGTAGTAGTAGTGCAAGCAGACAACAGCAACAGCAGCTATCAGCACAGCAGCAGGCGGAAGGGATTGCTGAGTCGCCATCATCAGCAGCAGGGCCTAGTAGTAACTATGGCACATGCCATGAAGATACTCAGCAGCTGCCCAACAACACCTTCCACTCTTATGATGATGACTACATCACTTTTCCCCTGCGGCACAACCCCTCATCCCCTTCTGTCAAGTCTGAGGGGAAGACTAAGGCGGCAAGTGGAGGCACTAGTGAAGAAGGAGTCATTTTACTTGCTGCTGCTGCTGCTGCAGCTGCAGGTATGGCCGGTATCTCAGGGCAATACATTATGCCCCTGCTTATACATCCCCAGGGATGATTGAATCTAGTATGCCGAGTAATGTCTCTAGTTGAAATTTATGACTGTGTCGTTGTATTATTGGTAGATAGAGCTGGTCACCCCAACCTCTGTCAGAACTAGAAAAATCTATCCTGACAGATAGTACATGATTTTGAATTGCAGTTTGGATCATAACGTGCTTGCAAAACAGTTTCCACCACCACACTGTCCATTATTCCAACTGCAGGCTTTCCCACCATGACCTGTAGTACAGCCTGTAGTACTACCTGCAGTACTCTTGCTGCCGCATCAGATAATGATGATAAGAATCATCAAGAGGGTTATGAAGTACAGTATGAAGAACAGAGATCATACCAAAAGGAGGCTTCAACACGCACACAGCAGGAAGAAGATGACATTAAATCAGTAAATGAAGACCTCCTCCAGGAAGCGGTCGCAGTATCAGTGGGGACAACGCAGCCTGAAATGGATGCCATTGAGATGTACAAAACATCCTCTCGTCCGCTACACAACATCAGCAGCAGCAGCAAGGACCAAGTGGGCCAACAGTTGTCGGCTACGACTGGGACAAAACTAGTTACTACTCATAGTCCTTGTTTCCATCAGGATGACTTGTTTGATGAGGACTCATCAGCTCCCTTGAGAGGCTCACCTGAGGGACTTGCCATTGATGATGAGGGCTGCTGGCCTTACTCTACAAGGCCACCCTCTACAGCTGAATTGCTAGGACCATCCCAGTTGGCAATGCCAGGACCGGGCACTGAAGCTTGCGGGGTTAGTCATCTCAACTCCATTCCTGCCATAGTGGACACCTCATCTTCTGGCACTACAGTACTGCAGAGTACTAGGGGGGCTCATCATGATCAAGGTCATCATGTTGTCTCAGAGGGTGGCCAGCAGTCAGTAGCTCTTCCAAGTAAAGAGGACCACCTTCAAACTTCCCTCACAAGACCTCATCCAACTAACAAAGCTGAGGGCACGTTGGCCAGGCTTCACAGGCTGAAGGAAATCCGGCAGCAGCAGCAGCACCTGAACCACAGGCAGCAGCAGGACAGCACTATCATGAGAACAGCAACTGAGATTTCATCATCCCACATGGCATTGCAGCGCCACAATTACTCCACTTCTACAGTTGCAACAACACTTGTAGCAGGGTCACTCGGCACCCATGAAGCCATGGAGTCGCTTATATTGATTCCTGAAGCCAAGACTCCTCCCTCAGCTGCAACTGTAACTGCGATGACTGCTGGTAGTAACGAGAGGAGCATGAAAGGTTGGGAGTCACAGCCACGACGATCCTTTTCTCCCCATAAGATCCCAAAGGGTAGGAGAAGCTCAACAGACCGCCGTTCTCCACATCGATACTCAGCAGCATCCTCTGCAGAGCTCCTGATGTGTGATACCTCACCCAGGCCCTTCTCTATTGCAGTACACAGGAGGCACTCAACATCATCCTCTGCAGAGCTCCTGATGTGTGATACATCACCCAGGCCCTCCTCTATTGCAGCACACAGGACTAATCAGAGCATGGATGAATCCACCACTGTCAACTTCAGCAGTAGCAGCTTTGTTAACACACAAACGACAGCAGCAGTAGAGAATGCAGCTTTCTTCCGTACTGCTGCTGCTGCTGCAGCCCCATTGACTGGCAGTAGCAGTTATGAGGGGACACAGTTGCTGCTTCTCCCCAGTGGAGACCTGGGTCATGGTGCCATGGGCATGTCTACGGACTTTGCTAATATGATGGTGCAGATGAGGGCAGGGGCGGCAGCTCTGACTCCCGTCAACAGCGAGGGGGCTGGCAGGAGCATGTATGACACTAGTACCCCACCTAGTGGTGTAGGCTGGTCGCCTGACTTCCAACGGCATAGTGCAAGGGAGAACTCCCCTGCCGTTGCCGCTGCATCTGATACCTCCACCTCCATGTCTTTACAAACGAGCAGCGTAGCATCAAAGTGGGCGAGCCCTGTGGGCCGGCAGCAGGCACGCGTCCCTGCTGGCACTACAGCTTCACCTGCTCTTAGTACAGGCAGCAGTTGCATAGCCTGGGGAAGCCCAGTTCCTGAATTCATCAAGATCCCACGACAAGTGACATCTTCTCCAGAAGCTGTATCACTACATCTTCACTCATACCTGCATGCCAATCAGGCAGCTCGGGATGTACTTCTTCCTTCCAACAGAGTCATGGAAGGTTCTGGTGACATCACTAGCCGCAGGGGGATGACTACCAGAGAGCACCAAGTGAGAGGCAGAAGAAGGAGTGAAGGTGAGCAGGTGGAGGAACACCTTGAAACCGTGGTACAATGTTTCTAAAAGCAGCCTGTGCTAAGGGATGATGAAGTTGTATGTTTTTAGGAGATCAGTAGTAAGGAAACCTGCTCTTATTGATAAGTAATCGCTCATTGTCTTAATGTCTTCAGCTTGTGATAGTTATTGCTAGCTGCTTATGACCATGGCCACTGACATGTCTTCCTGTACAATCTGCAGATCAAGCCATCATTGTGGTTGGTCCTTCCTCAGGCAGCCCTAGTAGTGTTGGAAGACAGTCGTTCAGTCCAAGCAGTAGACAGCGCAGCAGAGCTGGTAGCCATCATCAATATCAGCAGCATGCTACCTCCTATAGTAGAGGAACCTCATCCTCTGCTGGGTCCCCTCCACCTCCTGCAGCATCCTCTCCCAATAGACCTGCACTGTCTTCAGCGTTGACACGCCTGAAAAAGCAGAGGATGCTGAGTGCACTCCGCCAGTCCAGGCAGCAACAGCAACGTCAGCAGGTTCACACATCGGCATTTCTATCTGTTGCATCTGCCTCAGGTAGACTTGCGTCATCAGAGGTGCAGTTTGAGGGTGTCAGGGCAGAGGATGTGAGTCTGAGGAAGACAATCAGAGGGCCTCTGAAATCAGAGGAGGCGGATAAGGTGGCAAAGAAGGCACCTACATTCACTGAGGATGTAACTGCTGGGGCTTTCTCTAGGATGGATACTGCAAGGCAGCAGCAGCATCTGGAGCATAATGGAGGTGCAGCTGTTGCTCTTTTGTTTTCTTCATCATCAAAACCGTTCTTACGACGTAGGAGCCAGAAAGTCTTTTCAAAGAAGCTGGATTGGTCTTACGTTAAGCCTCGAACCGTGACAAGGTAGACCAGCATGCAGCGGAACTATTGTGTTGAACTGGATTTTGGAAGATGATCTAGGGAGCTGTCATCATATCTTGCAGAATTACCTCTCATATGTAGTGACGTGCAAGGATGATGTCAGGTGTCCTCCCTCTTCATGAGTTCAGTGATAAGGCTTCAGGGAATAAAGTTACCTTGAAGTAGATGTTACCCATGTTGATCCTGTCGACCCAACAGGCAGCATGGGCTCTCTGTGCTAGAGTCAAAAAGCATGGATACGAGATTTTACTCAGTTGTGCTGTGCTTCTGTAGAACAAAGGACAATGACAGTGATAATGGGTATTTGGTTGAAGGCGGCAGAGCCAAGAGACACACAGGTGAGGAGGAGAGAGCGTACAGCCAAGATCAGCAAGGCCTACTTCATGATGTGAGTCATCACAGCAATGCCCGCAATGCTCAGCCACCTAGCTTCAGAAACCAGCCAGGCCATAGTGAGGACGGTAGAGACAGCGGAGCCAGTATTGCATGGGGAGTCCAAGCTCATGTAAACAGTGGAGATGGTACTGGTGCCAGACTAGGAGCTGCAAGGCGTAGCATGGCAGCATGGAGGCCAGGTGGTAAGCTTCCCCCCTCCCCAAGTAAGGCCGCAGCAGATGGCGGGACTTCAGGGATACGACGCAATGGAGTGGAGTCATCCCTAGGGAGAGATGGTCACAGTCGAGACCAAGGAGCAGGATGGATACCAGGTAGTCACTCACTCATGAACAAAATGTGAGGTATGTAAACTGACCTAGTTGTCCGAGTACGTGTAGTCAATCTTGTGCCCGTAGAATGCAGGGGGGACCAAAAATATGCACATGTTGATAAGGCAAGCCCAACAGATTTATGAGGCCTGTAGTTTGATGGAAATGTTGTACCGAGACCTCTTTCTACTGTCCTGATAATGGTAGGCCTAGACTATGAGGTCCAGCGCCACACTTCTACGTATCACCCCTCTGGTAATTACCATATAGCTTCACCTGCGCCTGGTATGCATCATGGCTATGCAATGACATCAGGAGCTACCAGGAAGGTGGTGAAGAGTGCTCATCAGACCAGCAGCCGCAGTCCCCTGGATGACTTGCTGAGTCATGTGAACACACTGCTCAAGGTAAGTAATAATAATTGATACTGTGGGTGGTATTATGATTATTGTTTGAATGTGCTAGGACATTGTTCTCTTCATTAGTGAAGTTAAATCCTGACTCCATGTTTGTTTTTTCACCATGAAATCATATGATTGGCTTTCCTGCTAATGGCAGGTTCAGAGTGTCTATTCCAAACATGAAATCTTCTGAGTGTTAATCAATCTTTCAATGAAACCAACAGGATTTTGACACCATGATGGTTCAAAAATGAGCGGTGGATTTGATGGCTCTAGGTTCTATGCAGTTATTTTGTGAAAACTGGTGTCAAAACAAATTCACTGCATCAAACATATGTTACATAGTTAACAAATCCTGCTATGAGACGTATAAAATAGTTCTGTATCCATGTCAGAATGAGAAAATCAAAAGCAGTAGTACCTAGAGACTGGTAGATGTCCCTCAAAAAATTTAATTTAATTTTGAAATCGCAAGGATGAGGTCAAGGAGACATTGCTTCAGCTCTTCTGAAGTTCTCAGCATCGATGCCTTGTCCACAAGGCATGGACAAAAGTGAACATTACAAGTTAACGAATTGGTATCCCACCACCGCGGCAGCCAAGACGAAAGGCAAGTACGCATAAGGTCTGACTTGCAGCCTGTACTTGTAGTCCACCTCCATCGTCCAGAAGTGGGAAATGCCAGCAATTGTGCTGGACCACAAGAGAGCAGCCGGAGAGATGAATCCAAAGAATCCAGCAATCAGGGATGCATGCGATAGCTGTCCAAGGACAACTGAAGCTTGTTTGATTTTTGGCTCGGACATGAGCTTCTTTGGAGAGTAGCCGTAGAATTGGTACATAGAGTAAGCACTATGAATCCACAAGGAATTCATTGAAATCCATAAGAGCTCCTTCTTTTGAGATGCAAATTGTGGCAAAAATGCGAACAACATCTATAATAACTCACAATCACAATAGCAGAACACAAAGAACTCACTTCAGACAGAATCCCAACGGGAATTGAACCCGAATCTCCAGAGCGACAACAATCTCCTTCAACACCAGTGGGACTGGGAGTTGACACAATTTATTGAGCGTAAAGCAAGCACACAGACAACCCTAAACTCCCCCGGCTAATCCGGCTAACTAAGTTCACACTTCCATACCAACATGTTACAACATCAAGGTCAGACCAACAAGAGATAGTGCTTTATTGAACTCCACGAGGCTGAATCGAGCTCCGCGTTTAAAAAGCAGAACATCTGATAATAAACCAAAATCAAGGGTCTTTTTTGACTTTGAGTAAGCGGTGTAAAGGACAAGGTACGATACAGAGACAATGGCAGTGAGAACGTTAGGAGAAATCATAATGAATGTTACAATTGACGTGATGCGTAACAGTACATTAACAGCAACGAGTATGACCACAAACGACGCCGCAACGAACTTGCGATTCCAATTACTAAAGGGAATCTTGACCTGTAATTTCACGTTCACCACAAAATTCATGCATTGTATCAGGGTTGAAAATTGATTGCAGGCACTTTTGGCAGGAGCTCAAGGGGATAGAGCTGTTGTATTTCATCTAGTTATGTCCTCCATAATGTTTTTGCTCATCAGCCTTTATTCAGACCACTAAGATATTGGATCCCTGCTAAATAACTGTTAAAATATTTGTGATTCTGTGGTGAATGCACATGCAACTGGTGCACTGCATACCACAGGGTAGAATAAATGGATTATATACCCTAATATGTACCCTACATTATCCTAACAGTGTTATCTTGCAAGAAATTAAATATTTTCCAGCATTGCGTTCTTCCTACTTTCCTTGGAGTTGCACTGAGCGCTAATTATAGATTTTCTATGAACAGTATTAATCAGTTCAATAGACTACCTCTCAAATTTAATGCTAATTCCAGATTGAAAAATTTGCGATGTTGAGGCAGTGTGACCAACTTAAAATAAGTACTTAATAGGTACATCTCAATACTGTTTCAAGTTAATGTGCAAACGTCAGGTTTTAAAATTGTAAGTAATATCACGAACTGAAGAGTAGACAGAAATGAAACAAGTTACTTAGGACCCAAGCTTCAGCTATCTAGGTGTGTTTCGAAATGAGTGTCAGAGCACAATTCAGGTGGACTACACATGATTGCAAACGCCAGCTAATAACTTGAGAAAGTCGTCATGGCTGTCCTCATAGCTTCTGCATTATGCAAGAATTTGCTTTTCATACTGCAGCAGCTGCTGAACAAAGGAATCATTGGATCATGTTGCCACCCACTTGGATTTCATGATGTTCACAGCCTCTACAACGACTGTGCACTTGTGCTCCTTCATGATGTTCACAGCCTCTACAACGACTGTGCACTTGTGCTCCTTCATGATGTTCACAGCCTCTACAACGACTGTGCACTTGTGCTCCTTCATGATGTTCACAGCCTCTACAACGACTGTGCACTTGTGCTCCTTCATGATGTTCACAGCCTCTACAACGACTGTGCACTTGTGCTCCTTCATGATGTAAGCCAGGACAAACACAACAGCTCGTGACATGGAGCCCTTGCAGTGCACCAGGGCAGCACCTCCGGCGGCTCGAGCCTGATCTATAGCTGCATTCACGCGAGCTATCTCCTTGGTTGCATCTCCAGGG
>BEGY01000044.1:385024-459750 GCA_002335675.1 Chlamydomonas eustigma | reverse complement strand
TCTTCTCGCAGAGGTAAGCGTTAGAGGCCCATAACCTGTTGTAGCTTCAGAGTGAAAGCAATTCGCCAATAGTTTGTCTTGAGGATATTACAATAAAGAAAGTTTCAACTTATATAGTCAGTGGAACGTTCTAGAAAACCCTAACCCTGAGAAACTTCTGGAAAGGTTCAACTTCTAGAATGTTCTAGTACTTCTAGAAGGTTCTAGTACTTCCAGAATGTTCTAGTCCTTCTAGAATATTCTAGGCTGACCGAAGGCTACTCTTCAACAGGCCTTACAACCTACTACAATGTCAATGGGAGCAAGCGACTCCGTTGCTGCTTTAGGTCCTACATAGAAACGTAACAACACAAAATGAAGCAAATGTGGGAGCATTGCATACTGGCATCTATCTCTATTGAGCAACTATAGCAATAACAATTACGATAATCAATTTTGGTATCAATGCCTTTGATAGTCCTTGTGACAATGTTCACCTTTGGGATGCCATGTAAGGCCTTGTTTGTTTCATTGTGCTCGAGGCAAAGCGCGTCGCCTGGCTCTGTCCTCTCTTAGCCTACTTTGGTCTTGCAGTGGAATGGGGGGAGTCGAGCAGGGCGTGGGAGGCTGCCTTGCGATGAGGGGGAGGATGCAACTACAACAACAATAACATCATCATCTTCTACATCATCATGAGTAGGGGTTATGTCGTGAGTAGCGTTTAGAACACAAGCTCTTTGTACTGTTTGCTGGGGCTGTAGTTGCGTAGCAGCTGCCGGCCGCGGTGCATCTCGTTGTGGCCGTCTTCGCCTCCCGCTCGTAACGACAACTGTAGGTGTCGCTGTTGTGGCAGGTTGTCCAAAGGTCTTGCGAGGCCTGCCCCGGGGTCTCATGGGCGGCATGTTTGCTAAAGCTCTCTCTTCTGCCCTTCCGCGCTTTTGAGTTTGGTTTCTTCTTGCTCTGGTTTGGGCAGCTGTTGGTCTAGCTTTTTGACCGGGTGTTCGACCTCTCGTCGGTCTCTCCATTGCTGCCTCATCATCTGCAGCCCCATTGGTAGCTGTCCTACCCACATCATCATCTACATGATCGGGATTATGATCTTCACCTTGGTCGTTGTTATCATCGTCACCACCAGCGGGAGGGTCATAGAGGTTTGGAAAGCACCCCCGGTCATAACCTGGTAAACCTGGTCATAACCACTTCTGAGCTTTATCATCATCGTAATCCTCCCGGAACCCCCCAATGGCAATCTTAGCTTGGCTGAAAACCTCTTCCTTGGTAATGAATCGGTTGCGGGGCACCCTGAAAGCTGTTGTGTTGAGCACGCTGCAATCAAATGGTTTTCTGTTGTAAATGGAGGCCACTAGGAATACTAGGAAGTGAACAGCCACTGTATGGCGAATTGCGTGTTGTGTAAGGACTCGATCATGGATCTCGTGGATCTTTTTGTCCTGCTCCGCTGCTTCGGGTGATGCTAAAGGGTGCACCTTATAAACTTGCGGCCGTGCAAGCTGTGCATTTGAAATTACGCATGCCTTCATCGTGCTATCGCTAGCGTAGGTTGCATCCGCCGCCTGTATCATTTCTCTCATCCTGCTAGATGTGTCTTCGCTGTCTTCTGTCCCAAAAAGGTCAACTACAATGCGGGCGTTGCGGATGTATGCGAAGATGTATAACGCCCGTCTTATTGTTCACCTCTTTGGGACAGAAGACAGCGAAGACACATCCAGCAGGCTGAGGGAAATGATACAGGCGGCGGATGCAACCTACGCTAGCGATAGCACGATGAAGGCATGCGTAATTTTAAATGCACAGCTTGCACGGCCGCAAGTTTATAAGGTGCACCCTTTAGCATCACCCGAAGCAGCGGAGCAGGACAAAAAGATCCACGAGATCCATGATCGAGTCCTTACACAACACGCAATTCGCCATACAGTGGCTGTTGACTTCCTAGTATTCCTAGTGGCCTCCATTTACAACATAAAACCATTTCATTGCAGCGTGCTCAACACAGGAGCTTTCAGGGTGCCCCGCAACCGATTCTTAACCAAGGAAGAGGTTTTCAGCCAAGCTAAGATTGCCATTGGGAGGTTCCGGGAAAATTACGATGATGATGAAGCTCAGAAGTGGTACGTTCAGCATGGTCAAGACAGCTAAGACAGCCCAAGTGAGGAGTAGGACGAGGATCAGGCAGAGTTTACAGGTTATGACCGGGGGCGCTTTCCAAACCTCTATGACCCTAATGACCCTCCCGCTGGTGGTGACTATGATAACAACGACCAAGGGGAAGATCATAATCCCGATGATGATGTGGGTAGGACAACTACCAATGGGGCTGCAGATGATGAGGCAGCAATGGAGAGACCGACGAGAGGTCGAACACCCGGTCAAAAAGCTAGACCAACAGCTGCCCAGACCAGAGCAAGAAGAAACCAAACTCAAAAGCGCAGAAGGGCAGAAGAGAGAGCTTTAGCAAACATGCTCAAGAGACCCCGGGGCAGGCCTCGCAAGACCTCTTGACAACCTGCCACAACTACCACAACAGCGACACCTACGACACCTACAGTTGTCGTTACGAGCGGGAGGCGAAGACGGCCACAACGAGATGCACCGCGGCCGGCAGCTGCTACGCAAATACAGTCCCAACAAACAGTACAAATAACTATTGTTCTAAACGCTACTCACGATGACATAACCCCTGCTCATGATGATGTAGAAGATGATGATGATGTTGTTGTAGTTTCATCCTCCCCCTCATCGCAAGGCAGCCTCCCACGCCCTGCTTGACTCCCCCCATTCCACTGCAAGACCAAAGTAGGCTAAGAGAGGACAGAGCCAGGCGACGCGCTTTGTCTCAAGCACAATGAAACAAACAAGGCCTTACATGGCATCCCAAAGGTGAACATTATCACAAGGACTATCAAAGGCATTGGTACCAAAAAAATTGATTATCTTAATTTTTATTGCTATAGTTGCTCAATAGAGATAGATGCCAGTATGCAATGCTCCCACATTTGCTTCATTTTGTGTTGTTACGTTTCTATGTAGGACCTAAAGCAGCAACGGAGTCGCTTGCTCCCAATGACATTGTAGTAGGTTGTAAGGCCTAGTCTTATGATTAACGCACATGTAACAAATATTTAACAGGCATGCCCATTTAGGCGACCACTGTCGTCAAGGTCGTTTTAGATCGAGTTTATCTATATATTCTACATTAAATTTGGCTGTAGTTGGCCTGTAATCATTAAAAATAATCGAGTCTAACTCTTGAGTGTTGGTGCAGTACACGGCTCACTGAGTCGTGTACTGCAATGCGAATGAAAGGCACGCCCACTGCTACCGCCACAGTCGTGACATCAGCTGTGCTGTTACCCGTCGTAAACTTGAAAACTCCTTTTCCCCTCCCATTCTTTTGGATCATCCTCCCTAGTTTTTTTTCATACTTTTGAACGGTGAGGCAGAGTTCTTCTGTCCTCTACGTCAAGCTACGCTTCGGCGTTATATTATTATTATTATTATTGTCTTAGATCGAGGTGGTATTTGTATCTTTGCACACCGCAATGGCCGGTCCAGCCTAATCGTAAATATTGGAGCATGAGAACACAGCACATGGGCTACAGGGGGGGGGCAGATTGTGGAAAAACGTGTCGACAGCACATCCCATGGTTTTTAATCGTGATTAAGTATTATTCGCATGTTTTGAAAGCTGTGGTGCGTGCACTGTGAAATGTAAGTCTGCATTTGCCTTGAAATGTGCACCTGGTTGCCTGTTAGGCCTGTTTTCTCAGCTCAGAGTCTGTAGTCATAGGATATGAGCATATCAGCATGTTCAGGATGCTTAATAGATTGCTAGAAAATTTCTAAACATGGCATTTGGTGGTGTTGAGCATGAGTTATGTGGCCTCAACCACTGTGTGTACCACCCAGCTGGCTGGGGCTGCCATGACCTCCAGGCATCTCCAATCCATAAAATAAATAGACAGACTTGTTCTATACAATTAATATTATATTTTAGACCCTTTAAACATGCCATGCAATTGAGTCTACCTCATTCTAGAGCTATTCACAGATTTCACTGTTTTGACTTGAAAACCACTTTTCAATGTGGACCTGATTGCATGTTAATGCTGTTTCCTCAGTCACCAGGCATCAGAATCATGACCTGAGCAGGTCTGCATGTTCAGGATACTCAGTACAATGCTAAAAAAAATTCAACCATGTACTTTGGCTATGTTTGTCAATAGTTATGTGCTAAAATGCAGTTCAAAAGTTCGAGGGTGGAGTCGGGGTGTCTTACTACTTGGGCCACAGCCCCACCCTCAATGCATGTGCATGCACAAATCAATGATGCACACATGTCAAATATGTCATATTGTTAGTCCTGGACATTTAAAACATGTTAAACTGCACACGCTGACTCATTTCACCTCGGGTTTTGTCAACTTTGCCACGAAAAAAATGTGTATTGCAATGTAAGACATGTGTGAATACACATGTGTGCATATGTAATGGACACATCTGTTGTGGTGCATACACATGTGCTTGTGCTTCACTGATAATGCATGTCCATGCCTCGCCTGTCATGTCATGCGCACCTCCAATAATACCTCCCACATGGGCAGTTGTATCTTGTTGTGGCCTCCACCAAGGCTAATTCCACCATCCAAAACGTAAGTAAGGTTTAATATAATATTACATGATAGTGTTCACAATGTTACAGCTTGCCATGCTGTATGGGTGATGAAATTGAGGCTCCCAAGGTACAGGTCCTCAAACTCCAAGTGCTAGATCGTCTACTTTTGAGCACTTCTAAAAATAACTTGTAGTATCACGATTCTATACCTCCATTTATCGTTAAAAATGATCCTGTATAACACAAACGTCGGATCCTGAAGTATTTGACAGACATGCGACCACAGTCGTGACCACGGGTGATCTTTGTTTTTACGTGTTTATGTTTTGTAAAATTCCAAACATGTTGTCCCTGAAATGTTCTAAAATGGTTGAGCCTGTCGCAAAGTATGGATTGGGCATGCCCATTTCGCCCATTTGCGTTTGTGATAGTAAACGAATGAGGACTCTACACCAATAGTCCAGGGCTGCACTGTCTTTCGAAGCAAGCATACTGTAGATGTGAGGTTTCATCATCATTCTCTGTAACACCAATGTTTGCCAAACCATTCGTACGCAGAGACTTCTACTCTAAACTCAAATGTCAAGGGAGTAGCTCTTGTGACAGAAATAAGGCAGATGATCTACAGCTTAAGGCAGAAAAGAACATTCTAAAAGCGGAACAACGATATCAGCATTTACATGCTAATAGAAAAGGACCCCTCCCCCAGATCTCAGGCATATTTCACAACACGCCGTTCAAAGAATTATGCCAATTTGACATTGAGCACATTCCAGTAGTTGTCATTCGCGGTCCAATCCTAAACCTTTTATCTGTATCTATGAATCATTTCCTACGTCACCATAATAATCACGACTCAGCATCCATCACCTGTACAGACAAGCCTTTCAGCTTTTCAGCTTCCTCCTCTACAACAGCGGACGTTGGCTGGGATGACCTGTAATGGTTGCCTGATAGTACTGATAGCCGGCTGCTACTGTAGCCTTCTAAGTCCCACTGGACCCACCGGCAGCATGACTCATCATCTACATCATCACAGTAGTCTGATGAGTCATCTGCTGCCACACCACCATCAGGGCTTCTATGGTGAACCTCTCCTGCTCCAGAACCATCGTTGCGACTAGCACCTGTGGCTCGAGACCAAGGCTGATCCCCAGCCGCAGTTGCTGCACTACTGCTAGTTCCAGCAGTCTGATCATCAGTACGCATTCTCTTCTTTCTTCTCAAAAAACTATCGCTCTGCCTTTCATCAGCATCCTGTAGCCGTTAGTAAGCCCGCAAAATCTGTTTTGAGGCCTTTCTCAAGATCCGTAGATTTAAGAGGGAGTCTGAACATCTCAACATAACCAGCAGGTTGGCCAGCCTCATCCCAGAATAGTGCTGAAGAAGAGTGAAGATTGATGTGTGCTATAGCTGCCACCTGTATCATGTCCCTCATGCTGATTGTTGGCTGAATCCCTGGGTCTTGATGTATCACAGCAAATGCTTGCTTTACTAGGTGCAAGCATGTCTCCCACTGCCTAGAAGACAAGCACTGCAGCAGCTGAGTCAGCAGGTCATCACGAGGATGAGGACTTACGATGCCCTCTGTATGAAGCGGAAGGTTTCCTGGCATGATGGAGACAGATGCATTCATCCCTCCCTCGGGTAAGTGTTCAGGAACCTTATTAATCTCAGATAATGTGGGTGATGAAGTAGTGTGAAGATTGCCACGCGCTGAAGGAGCACCACCTGGGTGACTCAGAGCAGGCTGAGCGTCACCCCTACAGCAGCTGGCTGATTTCGGCACTTGCATATTAGCCTTGCAGGTGGGCTGGACTCTTTCAGAAATGCAGATTATTATAGCCCTTGGCCTCTGTCTGCAGTTCAGGTCAGAACAAACCCAGGCCTTGATTTGCCTCAAGACTCAACGTCTCCACCAGAATAGAGTGCATCTGCTAACACGGCAGTGCTTTACTCTGCATGTGCGTGATGCCACTGTCAGTGTGTGTTTCACTCCAATTTACAGTCAGTTGTTTCCTTTCCAGGATTAGGGAGTTGGGATGTTAAAAGCTGTCTGTATTCTGCAGAGAGCACATTGTCAAACAAGTGCGTGATGTTATTGCATGAAAAATTGTTAAATCACTCTCTTGCCTGTAACAAATCTATGTCCCATGCTAAGCATTCAGCAAAGATTCACACTACAAGGAGCTGAAACAGGATAGTCTCCATGACATCACTTACAATCTCTTCATGCATTCAAATCTTGTCTAAAGATCCAGCACTGCACAGCAATAATTATTGTTGATACTGTATGTAGTACTGAGGACTAGTACTCAGTAAAATAAAAGCTATTTTACATTACTTGAAGGCCGTTTGGTCGGAGTGTGAGTATCGGAACATTACGTAGGAATGTAAATCATGTGGTCAGAGCATGCTGCAGGTGTTTAGAAGGCGTTAACCACTGCAGAAGGGCTTGCCTGGATGTAAGAAAATTTCAGGATTTGATTGGCTGGGACAACCTGTTTTATCTATATTTAAAAAGTTATTAAGTTAGTGTTCTTAACAACTCCTGAAGGATGACGCCTTGCTGGATAACACTGTTAAGATCTAGAGGTTTCTAGTCTTAGGAGTTCAGTCTCTCTGGTTGCATGCCTTTATGTAGTATTGTAGTTGTACGGCAGTTCGAGTTTTACTGTCTACTGTCGGTGTCGAGTGTCTTCTATCTCGATAACTCGACAGGTGAGATCTCTCATAATTTGCATGCATGGAGCTGTGGTTGTACCCTTGATCATTTGAGAATTGGCTCATGGTAATTGATCTTGTTGGTATGGAGCTTGTTTAGCAGAAAATTGAGGTCTTTATCTCTAAGGTTTGCTTCACATAGCTTGTTTATTGGCTTTTGATGTGAGATTTTTCTCTGGACATCATGGATAGCTGTATTTAGTTCCATTTTTGCGGTTGGTTTATCGCATGGTTTGGAATGTGTTGAGGTGCATATTTTGATCACGTATGCTGGTACCTTCTTGATCGGTTGTAATGTGCTTTTGTGATTTTTCTTGGAAGTAGTATGGGCTGCTATCAATTGAAACTGCTCTGGTGCTTTACATGGTTATTGATGCTGTTGCGTTTTGTCTTCAAATGAGGACGAGTCTCAGTAGGGGAGAATGTAAGGGATTCGGTATTGGTTTTAGTTTTAGGTTACGTAAGATATGATTGGGGACGCTGAGTGAGACATGAAGTGTGACTAGCGGTATTTAGTGAAGAGCTTTATATTGTAGAGGGGGCTATTGTTTAAACACAGTGTAATCCAAGACCGTCAATATTCAATAAGCTTACAAGAGGGTAGCGGAAAACCCTCACACATTCTGTGCTTTGTTATGAGTGTCGATCTCCCAAACATGTACTCCATCGTGCATAATGTGCTTCCTTTAAAGGGAGGAGTGATGCGGTTGCATGCTTCAGAACCTTTGTCTAGTGAAGTGTTACACTACCGTAGTGACAGCCGTACTCTCTTCTGCACAGGTAATCTGTCAGCACTTAATGAAGGACCTTGCTTACGAGGCAATGTGTTCCTTTAACTTGAATAATACAACTTCTTAATTTTCTAATTACGCAAGGTTGCTTGCCTCAGAATTATAACCCAAGCACACATAAGGTGTCACATAATTACATCTGCTCCAATAATGAACCTGAGCCGACCATAGATGAAAGCACACTACAACACTGTACCATTCTTAAATGGTAAATGATTAGAAGTTGGCAGCATTTTTGAGCACAAAAACATCAGCTGCTTTTGCTAGTCATAGCTGCTACGTCAGCAGCAAGATCTAGGACCTTCTTTTCTATACCTTCACCAAGAACAAACTTCTCAAATCTCCTTACAGATATCTTCTCTCCAATGGTTGCAATTGCCTCTTTCACTGCCTACACATGTGAAATCGTTTTATGCGTTACTTCCATCTTCCACAAGATATGGGCATCTACTCAAAAGGTCATGGACAGTTCATGATAAGGCACAACTTATGGTCTCACCTGCTCCACTGTCTTGGTCTGATCCATGAGGTAAGGCTGAGGTAGCAAAGCCATTTCCTGAGCCAGTTTCTGCACTCGTCCCTCAGCAATCTTTGCACGAATAGCCACTGGTTTATTCAACAAGTCTTCCCGGCCCATTTCAATCGCCTTCTCTCGGGCAAAAACTTCAGCAGGAATGTCCTCTGCTGACACGTATTGCACCTACGATGAAAAGTCTCATGAGTTCATAGCTAACATACTAGTAGCAAACATTGAGCGGGTTTCAAAATTATTTTGGGAGGAAAGAAGTGATGAATTATACCTGAGGTGAGGCAGCTATTTGCATGGCCAAGCCATTCACCAAACTCTGGAAGCCGTCAGAGGCCGCTACAAAGTCAGTTTCGCAGTTCACCTCCAACAAGACCCCAAGACGTGAGCCAGGATGGATGTAACTACATCAGGTAAATGAAAATTTTGATGTAATGATTTTTTTCGCAAACGACAAAAAAGAAATGTTTTTCCATAGACGCACTAGAAAGGCTTATTAACAAGTAATAAGATGTCTAAGGTATCATACCTAGCAACTACACCCTCAACAGCAAGCCTTCCTGCCTTCTTGTCTGCTCCTGCAAGACCTTTCTTGCGCAACCACTCCACAGAAGCTTCCATATCACCATTGTTCTCAGCAAGAGCCTTCTTGCAGTCCATCATACCAGCACCTGTTTTATCGCGCAACTCTTTAACTACTGTTGCAGCAACCTGCAAATACATTCAAGTGGATATGAAGAGCTAGCGTTCTTATTACAAGTTCATGTAAGCAGAAAGCTCAGAGACAAAGCCAAAATCTGTAGTGAAGTTGCAGTCTGCATGCCGTACCTGGACAGCAGCCTTGGCGGGTATTGTCGCCTCCTCCTTCTTGGGCTCCTCAACCTTAGGTGTGGATACTTTGGCCTGTGTCTGATGAGCTACTTCAGCAGCAAAGTCTGTATTTTTCTTCTCCATGCCCTCTCCCAGCTTAAACTTAATGAAGCGACGGATCTGGATGTTCTCTCCAACAGCTGCAATGGTCTCTTTCACAATATCCGACACAGCCTTTGAGGGGTCCCTTAAAGAGTCTTGATTCACCAGGGCCAGCGTGTTCTTTATCTTCTCAATTCGACCTTCCACAATCTTTGCCCTGCCAAAATAAATGAAAGCACGCAAGTATTTTTGAGTGCATAATGATTACAACCTCAGAATTACTGAACACTGTTATGCATGAAGGTTTACCTAACAGCTTCAGGCTTGCTCTTGAGATCCTCCTTCCCCATTTCCACATCTCTCTCCTTAGCTAGCACCTCAGATGGCACATCTTCAGGGCTGACCACAAGAACATCCGAGGCTGCTATAATCATACCCAACTCTCCAATCTGCAAGACATCATCAGGAGATTCAGGTGAACATTCAGGCATCTGGTTCATTCAATGTTCAGGCATCTGAACAGTAACATTTAACACACTTTACCACCTCACCAGAGATTGAAACTTGTCAGATGCAGCTACAAAGTCAGTCTCGCAGTTGACCTCCAACAGCACACCAAGTCGAGACCCAGGATGGATATATGTGCAGATGGCCCCCTCCGCTGCAACACGCCCAGCCTTCTTATCAGCTCCAGAGAGTCCTTTTTGGCGCAGCCACTGCATATAGAGGGCAAAAGACCTTGCATCGGCCTCATGGGCAGGTTTTTCAGAGAAATGAAAACCAGAATATGTTTAAAACACCATTGGATACGCAAAAATGTTTTTTTAAAGAGTAGATGCTCATGGAAGAACACTTCAAGGATTATTGAAAGAGCAATCTATTAAGTTTGGATTTACAGAGATAACAGAAAATTCAGAGTCCTTGTGTAGTGAATAAAAACATGAACTCGTCCCAAAATTGTACTTCAATTGAAAAATTATTAATCAAGATGAAGGATTACAGATTACAGGTGATGTGTATCTCCTGAGATTCAACGTCATAAATTCTCCAGAAGTCCTATAGTACCTCCACAGCCTTCTCAGCATCTCCGTCATTTTCTGCAAGAGCCTTCTTGCAATCCATCATCCCTGCACCAGTCTTATCGCGTAGACTCTTGACATCGGCAGCCGATATACCTGAAATTGAGACACCGAGAGTGATGACTGATGATAGCCATATCAATCCTTTTTTTTCCAAATCCTCAATCATTTTCACCAACTTCAACTCCTTACTTTGAACAGCCAAGGCCATAACAACAGGACGCCTCATGGCAAGAGCTGGCAGCTCAGCCTCTTCCTCGTCCTCCTCCAGCAAGTCTGCCACAAACCTTGCAACACGCTCCTTGTGGTCTCCAGATAGGTTGAGCATGAAGTCCTCGTCCTAGCAAATGTCATCATCCCAAAATTTCTTAAATGCAGTATTTTAACAACTACTAAGAAAACAATGCACAATTTAACACAGGTGCTCAGGTGTAGAAAGCATGCAGTACCTCAGTGGCGGTCACTCCTTCACGCTCAACAGCCTCCGCCTCTCCATTCTCATCTATCTTAATTTTCAAGCCCAATTTCTTTAGAGCATCCTTTAAGATAAAGAACAAAGATGATACAAAATTATCATTAAGTAACAGGCCGTTCTACTTGTGTTCCAACATTCACATCACAATCAACTAGAGTTAAGGAATTCTGGTTCAAATCGTCTGGTGTTCACAACAAATCTCATGTAGTCACCTTGGGGACGTGAATTGTCTGCTGCCATAGATCCTCAAGGAAGATCTCATCTCCATCAAAGTCCTTGTCAACAGTGTTTATGTTATTCAGTGCATATGAGCTCACTTTACCCTGTGAAAAAGGGTGGAAATCCATGTCATCACTCGTGAGCTCCCTGTCCTGCATTTGTAGTAAGTCTGTTTGTAACACATGTTTCACTGATTTATTCACTCACGGAAGGGCGATCAGGGAAGTTGATGTATGGCACAGACAGGTCACCAGCTGCAGTGAAGAGGGACCCAGTCAGAGGTCCACGGCCATTGATCTTGTAATCAGCAACTGCATCAGAGTCATTCATCTGCCCAGCACCGCCATTCAAAGCAACCTCATCAGCAATACCCTCCATCTCAAGCAGGTCCTCAGGCTCCAAGGCCATGACATCAAAGCTGTTCAAGTCACCCATCACTGATAGAACCTCGTTGGAGATCTGCAGAAACACAAGGCTACCTCAAAAATTGAGATGTAAAAACAGCTACTAGAAGGAAGTGTAATACTGGAGTGTATGTCTGACCTCTCCCTCGTCATCATCGTCCAGCTCAAGACCATCTGCTTCCACCTCAGCATCTGTATACTGAGTCACGTTGAGACCTTTATCTGTGTACTCCAGCACGAATGCCTGAACCAGGTCTCCTTCCTTGTAGTACTGTTTCATGTCATCAAAGTCTGATGAGATGTAAGCAGGGACTTCATCCCCTTCATCCACAAAAGAGGATAAGTCCTCAGCTGATAGTTTTGCAGCAGGAATCTGTACCAGAAAGAGAACGAGGCTGAGCTTGATTCAGAATCAAGGAAAGGGTAAGTATGTGCCTTATCTAGAGTCAGAATTAGAGCGATTCAAGCGCATGCATTTATATTCCCGTACCTTGGCTTCATCCCTCTCTAAGAATCCCTTCACCTCCTTCCCCTTGTAATTGATGGAAAGCAAGGCAAATGACTCTTCCACTCTAGTGACCTGAGGGGGGATTTTAGAAACAGTTTCGACCTTCCCCTTCTATATACTAATCATAGCACAGGGCAGAGAGATAGCTCTCTGTACTAAGTTTTCAAAGTGATATCCTAAGGGCCATAAGCCTCCTCAGCACTTGGGAGTGCATAACAAAATATGAAGGGCTTTACTGCCTTGCCGCCCACCTTCCCAGTCACCAACTCATTCAGAGGAATGGGCAGGTCAGAAATAAATTCCACCTCCAAACTGTCAGCCTCTTCAAAATTAGCAACAGAGTTGACAGTGAGCTCTGCATCTTCCTCCTCCATCTGAAACGGAAACTGGAAGTCAGCAACAGAATCTGCATAAATGAACTCGTGACCCTCCTCAGGGGAGAAGTCATCACCCTGGCTGCCGCTGACATCCTCAGAATCTCCTCCTTCCACTTCAGAGATATCACCAGCCATGGCTCCTGTCACAGAGGAGCATAATAAGGTGAAATGATGACATTTTAGGAGCAGTGCAATAAGTAATTTACCTCAATAGATCATTATGTAAAAGTCAGATAGTTCATATAAATAGGGAGAAGCATGCACTTACCAGATGCACTCTTCATTGATAGAGCGATCTTTCCAGAGTCCGAGTCAAAAGAGAGCACACGCACTTTGACTTTCTCGTTTACCTTCACTACTTGAGACGCGCTGCTGACAAACTTGTTCTGTGCAAGAAAACAATGGTTCATTAAAGCTTCATGTCAAATGGTCTAACAGGACAGAGATGTGATAAATATAAGAGGAGGATACGGGCTAGCAATCAATGGACTGTTGGTGGCATTTACTAATCGGGTCTAAGGGCTATAAAGAAACACAGAAAATCCTTACTGATAATTGGGAGATGTGAACAAGGCCATCCTTCTCTGCCCCAAAATTGACGAAAGCTCCGAAAGTCTCCACAGCAGTCTAAATGATTTCAGTAAGTCGTAAACTGGGTGCCCACGACGTGAATGTGCAAAGATAGAAGAGATACTTACGACAGTACCCTCAAACTCATCGCCGGCTTTAACAGACGCTAGAGGCACAGTAACTACCCTTTTTGCGGCTTTGACAACATTACGGGCAACAGGCGTGTCTGCTTGTTGATTAACACCCTCCTCGGCAGAGGCGAAGAAATTTGTGACATGACTTCTACTTCCTTTGAAGGCTACAGGCCTCTTCTTGGAACTGAAGCAGAACACAAGTTCAAAATTCAGAGACGATCAAGAAGAGTTTCGACTTCTGCCAAACTTCTTACACACTGGCCACAGAATTCAATCGAGCGTTGGGGCCTTGCACGTAAGAAACGGCCTAAATAGTGAAAGCAATATGTAAAGAAAGTAAGGCATGCAGCCATGACACAGTCACATACCTTTCCACTAGCCGCCTTCAACATCAGAACCCTTCGTGACCCAGCTAAGGATGCAAACAGAAAATAAAGTAAGAGCTAGCTACGCGATGTAGACGCTCTTATCTTTATCGCACACATAACGAATAAAACTGATGTTGTACAGTGATAGCAACCTCACCAAGTTTACGATGCTCGACATATGCATTATCAACTAATTCAATGGCATCTTCACTTCGATAAATTGCTAGATTTTGAAGCCCTTTGCAGTGTCTGCTATCAACGCAAAGTAGAAATGTTGTAAAATCTCGGAACCAAGTTAAGAGGTACATATAAATTGAATTAAGATATAGATTTCATGTTAGTAGGTATGTATTCCCGTCCTAACAGTTGCACCACTCATATCACAAGACATGACTACCTACCTAAGGTGGCACAATACACATTGAGCTGATGGAGAAGGCCTGCAGATAATCCTAAATTACTTTTATTCAGCTACCTACTGAAAGTCAGCAAGAACTACCGTGCGCATCTCGCAATTCTTGAATCCTTCAATCATGTAGTCCTGCAAGAGATTACTTGATTTCTAGACCAGCAGAAATATAAAAAGGTATTATAAGCTAGGTATATAGCTTACAGAGCAAACTCACATTCACATAAGTGGACCCCTCCGCAGGAAGGGAGAGAAACAAATGTTTGAGGAATGAACTGTGCGTGACAACTGCAATACTTCGTTCAGATCTCCTGTTCAGGAAAGACATTCACTGAGTTTTATCTAAAAGGTTTAAAATGGATGTGCTTTATTGTAGAAATGAACTCACTTCAGTAACATGGATAGAAATTGTCTCGCACGTGCTGTGATTTCATCCTTGGTTTCTCTTTTGTCTGATGTCGACAGGATGTCCTCCTCATCGCCTATTAAAGACCAATCAACAGCTGGAAAGAGTGTTCTGTACTCAGATATTCTTCGACGACGATCACATGGATGTACACCAAGTTGCTCTCTATTGCAGAACAGCAAATACATTCTTAGCATGGTTTATGAGTATGAACTTGGATCCAGATATGCAGGGACAAAGTAACCCACAATGAATGAATACTATTGCAATATCCATCTACCTGAGGCTAATTGAAATCTACTTACCACTCGTTCTTATTTTCATGAGTGCCTATTCCGATTATTTTAAAAGAAGTTACATACCTGCAAAGCTCAACTGCGAGAATGTGTTGTGGATTTCTTGAAAGAATTCTTTGGTCAACAACGTAGTGCGGCCCGTCAATGCCAACACTCATCAGGGGGACATCTCTGACACTCAGATCCTGCTTCATGCTGCATCACAGAGAAATTCAGAACAAGATATTGGATGTCTTAAAGCAAAACTTCCAGTGTGCTCACACAAAAGCGTATTCAACATTTAAATCATGAAAGTATAATACCAAAAGAAAAGAAATTTGAGTTGAATAGCAACCCAGGCAGATGTAAGCTTTAACAGATGTGACGCACCATGCAAATAATTAGGCAAACAACCTCTTATCTGTCAAAAACAATGTGCTGAAGAGGCATAGAAGATGAAGTTCACATCAGATAGCATTTCAATAATTAGGTTGATGTCTCAGCTAAGAGCACCAAAAAATGCCATAGATGTCTGTGATCATTACCTCCCAAAAGCTGCCACAGCTGTCTCTAGAGCTCTCATGAGGGGAGACACAATCACCAGATCAGGTTTCAGATTGATTTGTCGAAGATGGGCATTCAAGTATGTCGCTTGTTTCCAGCCTTCCTGGGTCAAATGCGCATCAAACCTGATGAGAGGGCAAATAGGTGTTGACACTTGTAATCAGAAACAAAAAAGGACAGCATGTGTACTTTTAGCTGGATGGCTAGACTTGCTGGTACAAAGCCCCACCATTGTTCAGATTTGTAACATTGGTAGTTTAATTCACCAGCTACATTATGGTCTCCTTGTCCGTGTCTAATGAAGTGAATCAGCCTAGACTGTTGGTAGGGGATGGCAGTGAAAGTTTTATTTGAGGTTACAGAAGTTGACGGACATTCATCTATCTCCAAAATTTTCTTAATTGTAACCATGCCAAATTGAAATTAAATCGGGAGTTTGAAATAATCAAGGAGGGATTTCGGCAATTTGCATACTTATACCTACGATACAGATATAATACAGATTGACGTACACAGATCTACCGTGGGTTCCTGCAGCTATCTGCGTCTTTCAAAACTATAAATATCACCTGCAGGACCAGATGATCTGCTAAGAACTTCCTGTATGGCTAACAAATCGCTGTTATCTAGTTGAAACGCTAAGACAGCTTTATTATCGATTATGTGCGAAGTATTCCGAAGCCCGATGATAGGCAGCACAGGGCCCTGAATTCCTGCAGCTATCTGCGTCTTTCAAAACTATAAATATCACCTGCAGGACCAGATGATCTGCTAAGAACTTCCTGTATGGCTAACAAATCGCTGTTATCTAGTTGAAACGCTAAGACAGCTTTATTATCGATTATGTGCGAAGTATTCCGAAGCCCGATGATAGGCAGCACAGGGCCCTGAAATCAAAAGCATAGACAATCCACTTGAGGGAGTGATACCTATAATCTGAGGAATAGTACCTTGTTAAAAACAGATATCATCATACTACACGCTGATGCTGCATACATACTACATCTCTCCAAAACATTTGAAGCAGGAACATTAAGTAACTTTCCAAGCTCCTAAACCTACCTGCTGAATGATCCACCGCACTGCTACATTGGCAGTTGTCACAGAGTGCTTCATTGCAATGCCTTGCAACACTTGTAGAAGCTCACGCCACAATTCCTTCAAAACCACAACAATCCGTAATGGATGAGGTCGTCAGAGCAGCATTAAACTTTGCAATAGCAGCATCACACACTTGCCTGCCCTCCAAACTCTTTGACTACATTCCAGTACATCTTTAGAGAAGATGTATTCAAATCAACACTGGAGTACTTGTTGGAACCTACAGTCATTGTTAGAGTATCATTACTGTGTCAGGCGACAATAATAGCTTGCTGTTTCACATGTTAACAAGGGTCTTGTTCATAGTTTCTGACACGAAAAGCAAAAATTAGAGTAGTTCAGGGACCCAAAGAACCTACCAAACCAGCTTTTCTTTGCCTCCTCCGCATACCTGAGTTTAATATAATTTAGAAAGATTAGTTAATCCAATTAGAAAAAACAAGAACTTGTCCATGTTTTTTTTAATTACGTCTGAATTATGCAGATTCAGCACACAGAGGTTCCATTTTGGAGGAACACAGATTACTCACTTGTCAGACAACAGTCCTCCTCCAACACTTCCGTAGGCTAAGATCTTTATGTCATGCTCTTTACAGAATTGCACCATTCCGTTCAGAGGGCGTCGATCCAAGAGTGAAAACTGGACCTGAGTGTTTATAGATATTGTAGATTACCTTACCTAACAAGTAAAGCATCAAGATTTGCAGGTAATCGAAACAAACTTCATATTGAAGTGCTGAAGTGAACTAGGTGAACATGTTTTGCGCTCATAATCTAATAGAGCTTACCTTATCTATCCTAGAAGGATAAAATAAACCATTTGATACTAAAAAAACATTTTCCCAGTTCTATTACCTGATTACTGGACACAGTAACACCGGCATCAACAATTTTTGAGACAGCGGGGACATCCTGAAGACCAGAATCAGTTCTTTTTAAGTCATCTTAGCATCCCACTTCACATGCTTGTTCTGTTGTACATAGGTACAGGTCAGCAGGCCCAGGGGCTGAAGAAAACATTGGCTCACTCACCATATTTGTAAGACCGACATTTTTTACTAGACCTTTCTCCCGCAAGTCTGCGAGAGCCAAGGCGACATCAACCATACCAGGTATGCTGTAATCCCACCTACAGGAGGGTCAAATCATCAAAGAGTGATATGCAACTTATAGAACAGATACCTATCAGGTGCATTTGATGCATGAACGCAGTGTAAGATTTTAAAGGGCACAGATGCAGTGTGCAATGAATAATTTCAATAATATCAAGAATATGATCGATTGGATAAGGCATGAAAGATTGGAATTATGATATCTGCTATGAGGAGATTGGCATTCATGTACTTCCTCATGGAAAGCAACAACTAGCAACCACAGCCACCGATGTTGCCAAGTTTCCTATTTAGCACAAAAAATCTTAAACTGATGATAAGATAAGTCTAGCACATGGGGTTGAAAATTTGATCATAGATTTCAGTGCTCACCAGTGCAATTGCACTAAATCCAGGCTCTCCATCTGCAAGTTTTTCATTGACTTTCTGACTGCTGCATCCACAGTGGAAGGGCTTGGAGTTGCCTGAAATACGTTTGGAACGTACCTATTTGTAAATTCAAAAAGGTTCTGAAAATGCATTGAAAGTCGAGACGAATGAGCATCCAAATAGAGTTACTAACTTGGTTATTATCTGAAGAGGCGTTTTTCCAGAATCATGCCACCGAGCTTGGAATTCTCCCAATATACCTTCAGTGTTCAAGAACAGATGAAAATGCAATTATTAGTCCCTTGCAGTTATTGCAGTGCATACAGAATAGCGAAATTCCTGTACCTTCACTAGGCCCGTAAATGTCAGCAGTGCTGAGGGTGAGAATGAAAGCAATTAAAAGAGAGAAATGTCATGTCACACATAATGATTTTCCTTGATAATCCTTACTCAAATGTCGTCAATCCAGCTTCTGCATGAGCTGCTAACTTGAGAGTTATATCTTCAAAGACTTCACGACCATGTCCACCAGCTAGTTGCCAGCATCCCTAAAAGTCATGCACTTTACAGGGATCATTCTCAAGGACCTGTTTAAGAAGGTAATAGGGCACATTGGTGTAGAAGCATTATGTCCTCACGTTGATGATAGGTGATGTTTGGAGTCCATTGTTGATATTAGTGGCATGTACTGAGGATGCGTGGCATAAGATACGATGAGGTCCTGATTTAGAATTAAGAAATGTACGATTACTCGCTGCACTCCTGATTTGCATTGTAGAATTTGTTTTAGTTACTTGATGAAATAGTTATTTGTATATTAGCAAAACTCTTACATACCTATCGGGATAGTTCTGTCCTTCTCATGTCTGCTCCGAAGCAAAAACATTAGTTACGCCCTAGAATGATCGAGTGTAGTAGAAGGAGGGTTATGTCTAGTCGAGAAAATCCAATCTTAGGCTGGATACAGGAAAGCTTGGGGTTCAGGAATTCAAGGAATCTGCTTGCTTGGGGAGTAGCGGGTGCAGGAGCATATTATCTGTGGGTTCTACCAGCACAGAGAGACGCTGCAAAGAGGAAGGTAGGAGAGATGATGGCTGGCATCAGTTTGTACATGTCTAGACTAGAACCTACAGCGTAGTACAGGTAGAGAGGATACTCCCCAACTCTATCATTATGGGGACTTCGGTAGATAGTCAATGAGTGAGACTGTGTCACCCCTCTACTCTTGTGACATGTATTCAATCATGCTTGTACTAAGTACAGGAATAGGTAAATGCAGAGCCTGTGTGAAATTAACCTGTGCTGATTGCGCACTACGCACAGGAGATTGTAGAGGAATGGAAGCAAAAATATCGGTGAGGTTCATAAGACAATATAATAACCTATTTCTAGGTTCATGAAATCTAACATGCTTGTGATTTTACTCATTCTCTGGCTGTATCTTATGAATTGAACAAAGCATCCTAGCATCCATACTTGAATTTGCTAGTAAACTAGCACGCTTTGCGTCACAGGGACAACCCCAGTACCTATCCAGTTGACAAGGTAACAAAGGCAAGTGGAAGTAAGGCCCCAGGCTCAGAAAGCGCAATGACTCCAGGTCCTGTCAAGGAGACTGCTGCAGGATGAGAGGATTGGCTTCTCCATGAGTATTTTCTGTCACATTTGCAGTGCTCCCTCTTTCAGAGCAAAACAATTAGGACATCTTAAAGCATTCACAATATTTGTTTGTTGTTTTTGTGAGCACCTTGATTGAAATTGATGTAGAAACGAATCCCTGCAGTGCAATGTTCACTGTCATAGTGATGGCGTTGTGGGGATGCAGTGTTGCTCTTTTCCTTGAACTCGCACACTGCTATTCAAAGACAGAGTTTATGGATTTATGGTACAACATCAGGTTGGATGTAATGGAGCAGGCTGAGTACAAATATTGTGGTTCCCTGTCTTGTAATATTATCAGTTAAGGGCTGTTGTAGAGGTGGCAAAAACTTTTACACTGATGTACAACATGATCCCTACTAAACTTTGTAGAACTTTCAGATTCACCTAAGTGTACTGGGTGTCATGTACCATCTACTGAAACACATTAGTGTACTGGGTGTCATGTACCATCTACTGAAGACACCGGTAAAAGTTCCAAGTTCTCATGAGAGGCCAATGACAAAGGTGTCCAATTCAGCTATCACAAATCTGGATTTACGTAACATGGCATTGCATGAAGGCTTGCAATTCAGGACAAAAGGACATTACATTACAATCTTGTGGTGAAGGATAGGAATTTTAATTCCCTGAGTCGTTACAACAGACTGCTGAAAAACAAACAAAGACTGCTACACAAATTTCACTCTCTTCACCGTTACAAATATCATTATTGCACAAAAAGGGAGATCTACATTAGGCATACAATTTGCTTAAATGTCTGCTTTACCCTACATGACATGCCTGAATCGTTATTACCAAGGTGCCTCATCTTTGAAGAACAAGTCCATGTAACGTGCTTCTGCATCATTGTATTTGTTACTATTATTCCCAGAAGCAGGGGCCAAAATTGAGAGGAGCTCAGCTCTATCAACTCCTCGCCCAACACCAAATGCAAACATGGTTGTATTGCACATTTCGTCCGCCAACATGGCTGTGACTTGATGAGCCTCTTTGGACTGTCATGAAATCAAGGCACAATTCAGCTAACATAATTTTACAATATGAAGCGGGACATTTGAAAGGAAAATACCTATCTTGCACAAAAGTGCTAAATGTTGAGGCGTCTAATATAATCAGAAACATCAAATAAATTACCTTCAAAATTATAACTCTAGCTCAAACTCGCACCTGGTAGCTGTCTACGCGCCCATCTGTGATGATAATGATGATCTTTGCAGCATGGGGCTGGCAACCAGAGTTTTTTTTAAGCAATTTCCCAGCATGTGTAATAGCAGCAGCGATGTTTGTTCCACCATTAATGCGAACCTGCGATGAACATTCACAAGTTTTTTGTTATACAAGGATGATATGCTAGCTCAGCCTTATCTCAAAACTCCATATCATTACTGTGGGGTGAGTTAAAAAGAAATTTCAAATCTCAACCAGTGTTTGTGAACAAATTATTTTACCATCGACTTGATTGTAGACTCAAAGGCCTCAGGGTTTGCACAAATGCCTGGTGTGTCCTCCCACTCAGTTCTCACGTCATTACTGAATTGAGCAACTGAGACCTGTCATGAATCAGGAGCAAGCAGCAATCTCAACTTGCTACGTGGGCAGGAAATTCAGTAAACTACTGTATACATGCGCTCAAACATGCGCAAGCCTGCTAATTACCTTCGTCCACAAATTCAGCATCAGCTACCACTTACTGTGCTGTTGCAATCCTCTAGAGATCTCAAAAATCTTGTTGCTTTAGTGATAAAAGTCACAGATGCCTCAAACTCCTCATCTGAAATTGTGAAATAGCTCTTTACATTTAGTAAGCATAAAAATAAATTGACAGTTTAATAGGAGACTGTGGTCTATTTCAGAAATTGTTCTTGACCTTAAAAATACTATCCTAAGAGCTGCAGTGCTGTTCATAAGGGGACTTGGTGTCTTACCTCCGACGCTTCCACTCCCATCAAGCAGGAAGAGCACCTGGCGGTTACCCTGCGGAGGTCCTCCTTTGAGGACAGAACCTATCCTTGAAAAGATAGCTTGCAGCTCATATTCACAAGGGCCTCTCCATCCATCGCACAATCCTGGAGCCCTGGTACTTCTCTGCTTCTGCAGCGCAAAGACACGGCATGATCCAGCAAGCTCACATGCTTCGCTTACAATATCTCCAGCTTTACTCGAGGCCCATGTCTGATGGACAATTCTGCCCCAGAGATATGCGTCATTCGTCTGTGGAGTGATGAAAATAATTTTCGTCAGCAACCCTAGTTTATAAATGCGCATTAAGTGATTCCTATCTATATAGACAATTTTAGTACATATCATATCAAGTGAAGCTGTAGTTGACGCTGTGCAGTTAAAATGTCTAAGCAGCGTTACCTTCACTAGGGTTTGTGTCCTCTTGCATGCTGCAAAAACGCAACACAGTTCTTGTGGCCCTAATATGCTCAGTATATTACAAATCAGTAAGCTCTCAGGCAATACTTCGAGCAGCGTGGAGGCATCAGGTTCTCTTCGTTGTATGTCATGAACTGCCTCCTCCTCTGTAGCAGTAACAGATTTGATACTATTGCTCATATTAAGCTTGATTCTTTTTTTCTGATGTCCTGAAACCCCAATTTCTCTCGTCGCAACGACATTAGCTGAAGGGGCGAAGCAGCAGCCCATTTGTGAAGTAGGCTTGATATATGTATTTGAAGATTGTTGTGGTCGTTTACACAGTTAAGAGCAGGAGCAGTGAGTAGGTATGAGCTGCTGAACCCTGAACCTTGTTTACGTTTTCGTCAAGGGTACCAGCTTTCGTTTCAGTTGTGTATATCTTCCACTTTTTGAAAGTATCATGGAACCATACTCATTAAAAAGTTTAGAGAGGTTGGAGCGTTCTTTGCTGAATAATGAGGCCTTGTCCCTTTTGGACATCTGCTCTCTTTTAGAATTATATCAAATATATCCAGAATCTGCCAAGCCGGATATCGTGTGCAAAGTCTTGTTGTTGTCAATAATGCACCTCCCCAAACCAGATCTAAAGGCCTGCATCCACCTCTTAACAGAAAGAATTCAGGTCAGATTTTAGTCATAGCATCCCAGTGTTGCCTTTATGCCGCCGGCTAGCACAGCTTCAGGCCGGGGCGAACTCCCTGACGATTGTCAAAACATTTACGATTGTGTAAAATGTAAATTTCAAATGTGCAGAATGATGATAATGTCAGCAGAATTATTCAGCTTGCCAATTACCTAGAGACTACCAGATTTAGTGATTTCTGGGCACATGCATCCTCCTGCAACCACTTGTTGACATCAGGTGAGTTCCTTCCTAATCAGTACATCTGATATTCAAAGATAGCACGAGTTTTTTGTGCTGTCTTGCAGTGCCTGGATTTTTTGCAGCTGTGAGAGAAAACATTCTCATATTACTGGGCATCACCTTCCAACGAATACAGAAGGACGTTCTTGCTAATTACTTGAATTTGGATGGTCCTCTTCTTGATGCTCTGGTAAATTAATACTGCCAACCTGTAAAACACTCAATACCTGCCGCCTACTCATGAAATGACGTTCTGTTGAATTTTTCATTTCTTTACCAAATTTACCAGGTAACTGAAATTGTTCATGCAGGTGAAGGAGAAAGGGTTTGCTTCAGTACTTGTTCCCAGTGGGCAGCTGATTGTTCTGCCCAAGAACGAGAACAATCAGATGGTAGTTAAGCGTACACAAGAGGTGATTAGAATGGAGCAAGTTGCACCAGTGTTGAGGTCTGTTACAGTAGGATTCTACTAGCTCTCCCTAATCTTCAAGAGTAGCAGGAATTTCAGGATGAATTATTAACTACATAAAGTTTAAGAGTCAGATACTTATAATTTAAGGCAACATTAACTTCAACAATGAAAGCATGCCACATGACAGACAGCTAAAATCAGAAAAGTTGCCTATGGAGATGATAATTCAGAATGACACATATTCGAGATGGACTTAGTTGTCATTAAGACAGACAATCATGTTAGATAAACCTTGAGAAATAGACAAATTAATTCAAAGAAAACGAGCATCTATGAAAGGATGATAAACTTAATAGATAGCAAACAAGTCCAATAATTATGCAGCTACTGATCAAACTTGACACAGCTCTCTAACTCCTGATCATCAGATCTTACTCCTGATCATCAGAGTTCATTAATGTGATCAATTTTGCTTGTTGCTCAGCTAATTGCTTTTGACCAACCATTAGGTTTCGCTGCCCATCAGCCAACTCGCGCTGCACCTCAGCGAGTCTCTCCAGGGCATACGCTAGCTGATTGCGCTCCTCATTCCCAAGATAATCACCACCTCTCTCAACACCCTCCTTAATCTTGGCTCCTTCCACGCCCTCCTTCAGCCCAACATCCTAAGACAACATATTTACATACATCAATGGAGGCGAAGATGTGTAGAGCAGTTACGTGAAAGACAAACAACAAAAAATCTCTCCATACCTCTCCTTCGTCCCCAACCTCCTCTGCCTCCATGTGGACTCCAAAGCGGTCCACAATATATTTAGCAGCCAGTTTGATTTCCTCAGCTGTGGCCGTAACCTTCTTCCCGCTAGGCAAGCAAAACATGCGACGGATCAGGGATGGCTTCTCAGCCTTCTCATCTTCATCCTCAGGTGGAGCATCTTTCAGGCACTCAAGGAGAACAGTTTGAAGGTCTTCCTCATCCATGTCCTCATTCAAGATAGTGAGTAGCTTGGCCACTTCCTTCTCACCCTAAATTTGACAAATGGAGAGAATTTTGATTCTAGTATATGATTACAAAGATTTCTTCCTTATGCAACAACCTGCTTGTGTATATAACATGAGAGGATTGAACACATTGCATACCAGAATGAAAAACCATAGAGAACAGAACTCTAGATTCACTTTATCATGACTCAGCATGGATCAGAGAACACACAGATAACTGTGTGTCAGACCAGTTGGCATATCAGTAAAAGTGGATACCTTGTCTTCCTTCCTTCCAGCCTCTCCTGCCCACTGCTTTAGGAGTGTCCCTAACTGGTTGTCAGAAATGTAATTTGAACTGCACATTCCCATCAAGGAACGCCACTTATCACGACCCATCATGTAAAGCTCAGTGTGGACTCCAACAGTCTCATGAGTCTTCTCTTTCACCTGACATAAGTACAAGATATGTGTTGCAACTGATGTACAATTTTCAATGTTAGGGATTTTCCTTGTCTTAGCACATTGTATCATAGGTAGGCATTGAGAACATGTGAGGAGACTCTCCAAGTGACGCATACCTCTGAAAAAGCATCCACAATAATGGCCAATAAGAAGTTGAGCAGGACCATGAACACCAACAGCTCGTAACTCCAGAAAAAGAGGGCACCCGCGACGTTCTGCATACATATGAGTACATCATGATTACACAGTGTCAACACTCAACTTCCTACTTTTATGACTTAAAAGTGTGAAGTTCTACTTTAAAAAAGAGTTTTTAGAGAACAAACCAAAAATAAATAAGTGGAGATCTTAGTTGTGCATATGAAGTCACCTGAAGGCCAGGCAGTGCGCGTAATTCGTTGTTCACGTCAATGACTCCCAGTAGGATAACGAAGCACGTGTTCACAGAATCTCCAAAAGTTGCAAATGCCTGCATGAGGGGTCATATTCTTAAGATCAGGTGTAATTACTGAGACACTGAGCAGTCTTAAAACTCACATCAATGACATTTCCAAAGATGAGATGTCCCATCATGGAGTACCCAATGAAAACCATGGTTGCCACAATAAAGAAGTGGATCAGATCAGGTCCAGCCAGCCACAAAGAGCGGGTCACAACTCCAAGACGAGGCTGGAAATCCATCAGCTTCAAGATGCGGGCGATGAGCAGCAATATGTTGATGCCATTGAGGGCAAAGTACCTGAACAGATATATCAAGACATAGCTATCCCTCTAGGTAACTTAAGCAACTAGGTTCATGGCTTCAACTACAGACATCATGATTCCAGGCCAGGCCAGCCCTTACCAATTCAGCATATCAATCAAATCTTGTAAGTCCCTGTAATCATTCCACATGGACAACATTCCACTCCCATTGTCCGCAAGAGCAAGGTAATTGGCTGTTGCTTCCAGGTTAGCATACACGTTGTATCGCAATTGAATGTCGAAAGGCTTGGCATTTCTGAGGAACAGCCATATTTTAGACGAGTGAGTTATGACATTTCCAGGCTCTTTCAGTCAACCAGATACTTCAACATCAGAACAAATAATGGTGAACATGTTGTTATAATGTACATTATTTCATGGCTCACTTGAATACAAAGATCCACCAGATGATTACACAAGACACCAGAAGACTGTTTGATACAAAGTCAATCACATTCCAGGCCTTGGTAAAGTAGAGCATGAAGTTCTTTCGCTCCACTTGGCACAGGATCATCTGCATAAGAAATGTTCCATCATTCAAGGAAGAAAGATTACAATGGATGGATGTGAGAATTTCAAACACAACTTTGAGTAGGTGCTCACCTGGTAAACAGATGAAAAGAACAAGATGGCCACCATGATGTCTAGAACTATCTCCATGAAAAGTCGAACATAGTCATCATATGTGTTGTACAATTCAACTCTGACAGTGTCGATACGGGTGTCAACCTGTGAGATGAATGAGGAAGGGATCAAGATAACAAGAGAAACAGAGAGGAGACACAAACAAAAATTGCAAATCATAATATCTCATTGTTTCAGGGCGAAGAGAGAACACTCAAACTTGTGGACACTTACAGCAATTGAACCTCCATCTGTGAAAGTGAATTCCACTGTCATGTATCCAAAGATCCTCAAGGCTGCATTATATGTTATGAGCTCTGCACTGAGAAACTGCAGTACAATGACAGGATTTCATGATTATTTGTCAAATGAGAGTTACAAATTATTTGCACAGGGTGTTAAGATGATATATACAGTGATGACAAGGAGAATGCCAGACATAAAATGTATTGTCCTGCTGCACCTGGGTATTAGAATCCATGTATAGACCCTCTTGCAGGTAGCTCAACCAGTTGGCAGCCCCAGATGCTCCCAAGTTGATATCAAAGTAGGCAGGAAATCCCTCCTCCTGAATAAGTTAAATTTGTTTAAAACAAATTGCGTTTCTTATGACATTCTGCACAACACCAAGCCTTCTAGCAATAACACAATCTGAGGCAGGCTCTTACCTTCCCCTCCAACGGAAAGTAATAGAAAGCATAGGGAAGCTCCTCTGGGCTGTAGAGCTCGGCACAATATGGGTAAGGATTCAATGTCTGATTTAAAAATGAAATGTTGTATGTAGCATTCTGCAGCAAGTTACAGTTGTAGAACTGAGTGACAATAGTGTTGCCAACATCTGTGTAATCTGGGTTGTAAAGAGTGACGCCACTTTTGAAGACAGGATCCACACCATAGGCCTTGACAGTTGTGGGACCAGTACATGTCTGCTGTATCTGATTGAACTTTGAGTCTGAGCAGTTGGTCTGGTTGGTGCGAACTTGATACATCAGCATCCCAGCTACTACCCGGTTTGTGAGTCTGAAGAACAACAGATTCTTTCAGATCACAACCTTGATAAGAAAAATAAACACTCAACACTCAAAACCCTTACCCAACATCACGCTCACGCGGAGTATTAATACTCATGTCTATACCGTTGTCAAGCGTGAAGTTGTTATGAACCACTGGGGCATTTGTGCAAGCCACAGTTGCAAGGATGGCAGCCTGAGGTAAGTAAACAGAACATGATGTCGATATCATAGATGAGATCCTGTACCATATCAAATTTTCATGTTCAAATCTCAAAACTCAGTAAGCAACAAGCAACTGAAAGAATGTCACCTTCTGCGTCACCGCCCTTGACCTGCGGGCTGTCTTCCAAAGAGCCAGAGCTTGGGTAATGGAAATGATGCGAGAGAAGGTGGCTGACTTGATAGCAGTCACTTGCTGCAGCACAGCGTTGGTCAAAGCTTGTTGCGCTGCCTCCTGTTGGGCAGCCAGACCCTCAATAGCACTGAGAGCACTGGCAGCTTGCTGAGCTGAAGCCAGGGACTGATTCTGAGAGGAGAAACCAATGATAAGGGAAAGGGTATGACCAAGAGAAAAATAAAATCTTATGAGAGCAAAGACTAATGAACAGAGTGACATGGGTAACTCCCCTCGAAGATGGCCCACCTGCTTTCCTATGATGACAGCCAATTGGGACATTATAGCAGCTTGGCTAGCAGCAATATTTGCCTGCCCCTGACTGATCAGATTGACCAGAGTATTGTCACTTGCTCGTGCTTGAGCCAGTGCATTGGATCGATCAACCTGCAACCACAGCATAAATGCTCAACACAAGGTGCCATTCAAAGTGCCACTGTTGACAGTAATTATTTCAAGACACAACACACCGAGGCCTGCAACGTAGTTGTTTGAGCTTGTAATGCAGTTTCTGACGCCTGGAGAGTGGTGACAGCAGAAAGGACATCGGCCAAGGTCTGCTGCAGTCGGCGGCGCCCAGAGGCACTGGTGATTGTAGCGATGTACGAGGTAACGTTCTGCACATGAATGACAAGCCCAAATTCATTGTCTCACTTAATACTAATAAATACCAGGCTCAAACAAATCATAACTGCTTTATCAGAATGGACATGATCGATGGTGTCCAAGAAAAGTAACAATATGTCAGGGTATGGCACGGGTAATGGCACTACACATGCTGTAGTAGCAAGTGGGACTCACATTGAGACCTGAAGTTTCAATCACAGCCTGGAACTCAGGATCCTGGGTAGCATCTGGATTAAGCGCTGGGTACATACATGCTGCACACATGCAAACCTGATAAGGACAGGAAGGCATGGCATCCTCAAAACTTTGTCAGCAGTTGAATCAAACATTTTCAATGCAAGTCAAGGATGTTGTGATTCCTAATCTTTACCTGATCAGTCTTGCAGCTACCCCAGCACTCGCAGATGGCACTACAATCCAGCTGCAGGTCGCATGGGATCTCACAGCCGATGCGATAGCTGACATCAGCCAGTGAGCCAGTCACATTCAAGCCAGGTGAGCCAGTTACTTCCGTGCAGTTGTAGGGATACTCATAATTGCTTGTGCTGCTGCAAGAGACGTTGTTGTTCTGACAGACTCCTAGGTACTCTTGTCCGCGGTGGAAGAGGTCGCACTGTCCAACAAGTCAAATTGAAGAATGGGCAAAAGTGAGCATTACTGTACATATAGCTTTCAAAATCATGAAATCCAGCATGTAAGTTATGGGTCAAGGAGTACCTGGAGGTAAGCTGTTGTGTTCCCTTGGAAGGATACAAAATTGTATTCTGTGCGGAGGTCACCAAGGGCAGAAGAGTTGGCGTCTGGCAGAGTGGGTGGGTTTGTGGACACATTCCAGTTGTAAGGTGTTACAGCTCCTGCAGCCAAGAACTGACTGACAAGAGTTGCTAAGGTCTTGTTGACATATCTAATGGAGGGAGGAGGAATGACTATGTTCAATGTCTGCTGGCGCTGTAGAAACAGCTCTCCAAGGCGGGCTCCTGCAAGGCTTGCAATGCTTGCTGTAGTTACATTTGGATTGTTGTAGATTGAGGAACGGGTAATGGCTTGGCTTGCAGGCTGAGGATTACTGAAGAAGTAAGGTCCCAGGATGTAGTACGACTGCGAAGGAAAAGAAGATGTCCACAAAAAATGACAGAAAATATCATGAAGATATAAATGCATACCATTTTGCTGAAACACTCTCAGCTAAAGCACTTATCCAGGAATTGCAGATACAACACATACCTGCAGGGTGCTGACTGTAGCAGTTAGGGCACCAGAACCTGCTGGGGTTGTTCCGTATGGGGTGCCAAAGATGGGGGTGTACAGCTCGCTTTGGTTGTAAATCACATAACTCTGTAACAAGTTCGTGACAGAATTTCTAGCCGCTATTTTTCCAGTGGTGGTGCCATCGCCAAGCCTCCAATCAATTGTGAAATTCTGTCAAGGCAATGGAAGCATCACAGGACATCAGGGCTAGGGCGGGATTAGGATGTGCAGACATCAGGGTTTAAAGAAAGTGACGTGTACATGAAGTATATTCATCAGATTGTTCACCTGCATGCGGCGCAACATAGTGTTTGCCCATGTGGTGGCCGAGGCTACAAGGCGTGCACAAGATGCTGTTGTGTTTTGAGACGGTTGAAGCTGGTTGTACAGGGTAATGTACGTAATATTTGTCGGGAGGTTTGAGGGAACAGGCCCATAAAACTTGGAGGTCGTGCCATTAACGAAATAAGTCTGGTTGGTGGCGTTGTAGACTGTCTGGTTATAAGTGGCATACTCATAAATGGTGAGAGGGCTCTCTGCAACAAAAAAGGCACCATCAACCTGAGAGTAGGGCTCTGCAGGGTTACGATATGCACCTTCAGAAAGCATCAATCACAATGGATTGCTTCACAATCAAGGCCCTAATTGGAAGTCCTATCACAACCGAACAGGTTTGACTTACGTGTTAACCTGTTACAATACAGGCTTTGGTAGTTAGACGTAGAAGGTGGAATGAAGATTGAACCAGTTGCTCCTTGATTAAAAGGATCCATACTGAGGTTCAACATCTGATACGCATTCTGCCCCCACACAGTGCCATTGGAGAACTGATTAACATTCATGCAGAAGCATGTTGCATTGATGATGGCTTGAACCTGCCAGTTGACATCTGTCATGTTTGTGCTGTTCTGCTGAAGTGTATAGTTCATCCAAGAGAACAGTGACATATTTCCTTGATAAGCAGCATCCTGTGAACATTACATGACTAATCTCAGCTGGCACACATTACATAGGTGTTTGATCCAGGAAACAGACAGAGGGCTCCTCATCAAAACAAGACATCCTGAAGTAAACCATTCGAGCTCAGTCCGCAAAATCTTGAGAAGAGATACACAGAGGCCTGAGGATGGCACTTACATACAGTAGGTTCTCCTCCAGCCTCATTTCAGCCAAAGTTGAAGCCACAGCAATGTAATTTCTGTAATAATATGATGCGTTAGTGACCATCCTGGTGGCACGCACTGCACCTCCAACCTTGTCAAAGATGTCTCTTTTGATGTCAAGGGTCCACAGACCATCAGGACAGTCATTTAAGGGCTGCACAAGCAAATTTGGAATTACTTTCACATAATCCATATAACATTTACTGCTGGCTTGTGCAAGTAATTAAGTAGTAAGAGAAGCTGTGTTAGACCCTTGGAATTGAAGAATAGCAAGCCCTGAACTACCCGAAACTGAAAGAGATGATGTGAATTTCTGGCCGTGACTAGTATCTAGTAACTTACAGCACTGCTTGAGCCACTGAGCTGGGTGAATGTCTGGTCTTGGGTGTAATAGCATTGAGTGCTGTATTGAGTAACAAATGGGCACAGATTCCACAGAGCTTGGTTCATCAGGTTCTGAAAACCAATTACAAAGATAGGGTGAACATCAGGGTTCAAATTATGTTTGAGATATGATGACACTTACTGACGCAGGGACAGATCCCAGGGGATGGCTGAAGTCCCACTTCAAGTCAATCTGGATGGCGGTGATATTTTGAATGTTCTGAAGTTCTCCACAATCAGCCCGACAACCAAAGCTGCTGTAAGATGCAAATTCCCAAGGGGCTTCGCATATTCCATCGCCGCACACTGGGTCTACCCAAACAGCCTGGGAAGAGTTTCGACAAGTCAATTTTGAATGAATTAAAATTTCATATCAAAAGAAAACTCACTGTCAGACTGTTGGAAACCCAGGCATATATTTCATCAGTAGACTGCATAGTGTCGGTCCCAGGGCTCAGAACATCTGTCATTGTCGAAAACACCTCATAAGCAACATCTGCACTCCGCTCCAAATACAATGTGGCAAGGAACCAGGCTACGAACGACAGGAAGAGGAACAAAGAGCGATAATCTCTCCATCTCTGCTGCTGTTTCTCATATTTCAGGTATAGCTCTTTCACAATCTTTTGAGCATGACCAGCCTCATTTCCTTCTTCAAGTTCTCCAAATCTGTTCTCAGCTTTAGCCTGTGAGAAGAATGTATGTCAGAACTATCAAAGACTATTGAAAAGCAGGAAGAAACAAACTGTGGGAATCTCGTTCTCTTCGGTCTTCGACTGGCGCTTGTGCATAGCCGCAGCAATCCTGCAAGTTCCAGGATTTAAGATTGCTAATACATCCAGCTTTCAAAAAAACTATCACCTTCCCCCGTGAGACATCCTGGACAAATTAGAGGGCACTGACTACTCGTGGCCAGGAAAAAAGTTAAGGCCTGCAGCATACAATCATGAGAACTGAGCTATGACATCATTCATAGGAAATTTCATCTCGTGCAACAAGAGGCACGAATGACATCAACTGAGGAAGTCAAGAACATGATATAAGAGAGCATATAGTTATTGGAATTTGAAGCTTATGCAGAAGCTTGAAGAGTTACAACGGAAAGTCGACAAACTGGATACGCGAAAAGACCACTTAAACTGTAATATACCTTGTAATTGCAAGTTAGGAATATATAAATTTATAGGAAGTGTTGAGCGGTGAAGGAGATGGCCAACGTGTCATCGTCGTTGAGCAGTACAGTACAGTACTGTAAATACGACAAAGAAGATTTCTTCACACCGACATGACGGATTCTTTCAATCAGATTACAACTCCTTGTAACGGAACACATTACACATGTCAATTCATATCAATTCTGATTCTTCTCTAGCTATCTTTTTCTTTCACTCCGTGGTGGGAGCTCTTATTATGCTCTTACTCTGGGCAGATATGAACATTTTGATGCCTGATGATACTGATCTACTGACTCTGCCATGGACTCGAGATTGGCCCATGCAAAACTGGACAAAGCACATTCCATCAACAGTTGTGATTGCAGTGGCTACTACCTGCACAAGGTTACCGTATGTCATGCAGAGCCTCCCTTTCATGCTTAATCAGGTCCATTAATCAGACTATTTTTCTCTCAAGGACCTGGTTAAATCTGTTGTTAAGAGCTAATATTCTGCTTGGATACAGACATGGAGACCCCTGAGAATTATCATCAGCTTACCCCAGTGTGATCAAGACGCTGTGCTTTCACAATTAAGCCCTCTGGCAACCTTCAATAGGCTCTTAAATTTGAGCCCCAGATTTACTAAGAATGAATCAGTGTGGATGGCTACCACCAAAACAGTAGAGTCTACGCCCATACTGCTGAACTTCTGTGAAAGAGACTGGGGTACGATCTTATCATGACAGTGCTCGTTTTCTAGTGCTTAAATTTTGTATCCTGATATGGCTGCACATTTTTTACAATAGATTTCAGTTAATTATTGTGCACTTAAGGCATTTAAAAAAAGTTGATCACCAAGGTTTCTTCTTTTATGACTTTGCCAAAGGTCCTGGAACTAAACTCATTGGGGCTTACAAGACAGTAAGATCATTTGCAGGTTCTCTTGAGAAAACTATGTTTCTACATAATAACTTAGATTTAGACAAGTGCAAAACGTCATATTTTCATGAAATTGAATAGATGTTCGTGTGAATTGATCATTTTCTCAGGTCGGACCATCTGAAGATACGGTGATCATAACCTTAGGTCTGACAATATCCCAAGCTTCAATTTAATCAACTTTTCAAAAGTTTACAGTCTTGAGCATGTAGTAAATACCAGTCTCAAACCTTCTTTCTTTATCATGCTTCCTGCAAGAGAATTTTTGTAAATTGCTGTTTGCTTTCAGATGATGACTGCATATATTCTCAGCACACGGTGCAGACGCTTCTGACCCACCTACCTGCGGATGGTGGAGCGATTGGGGGGTTGTGTCAGGAGCCCCGTTGGAGTAAGGGCACGCATGGGGACTGGAGGCGCACAGATCAAGTGAGTAGAAGGGGGTTTAGGTATCTGCAACGCACAAGCCATTAAGTTTGCAAAATAAAAACGAGATTTTCAATGTATGTAGGCTGTCCTTTACAGACATGTCCTAACGGAATCTGCTGTTGAATGTAGAGGATGTCTAATGGGATTCCATGGTAAGCCTTACTTTGCTGGATACAGCTGATTTTAAGGACACATTTTGATTTCAGTACTATTGAGGATGTATGCAACTCTATCAGAAATCTACTCTAAATGAGAGACATGCCGCAGTTGAAAGGACTTGCGATGTCCATGATCTGAAAATTTCTTAGGATCAGCATACTGGGCGAGCTCTTTCAACGACAGTTTACTAACTTACGTGGACTCTCTTCCTCCAGAATGCTACTTTGCTGATGACGTGTGGATTGTGAGTGAAGCAGTACATGGTTTAGTGTGCGCATAGCTCTTGAGGACTCTGTATATAGATTTATGTATGCAGAGATGCTTCGACTACATCTGAAATTAATCATGCCATGCAATGTATGCAGTCTGGGCTGCTCCATCAAGCTGGAGTTAAGAGATGGACGTACTTCAAAGCACCTCATCCGCACCACCTTCCTAAACACAGCTCAAGCATCAGTTCGATTGCTTTCACACGGGACAAGCATATGTGGCCGTGTGCAAAGCATTTTAACTACTTCAAATAGGTAGAGAATAATTTGAGGTAGTCCATTTCAAGTTTGCAGGTTACATCATTACTGATGTTTAACCTAATGCAAACCCACACAGCTCGCTACATTCCCTGTTGTTGGGTCAATGAATGTTTTAATGAGACTTCTCCCATTCACTATCCCCGTTGTCAGCACAACAAACCTTCATGAGCCATGACAAGAGTTATTGATGAGCATGAAAAGGTAAATCAATGGATATGGAGATACCTCTACATCTGAGACATGAAGCTAAAGTTATAGAAAAAGGATACATAAGAAGGAATGATGACCTCATGCCTCACCGATAATTGTTTTCTGAGGACTGTGACGATACAAATCTCAAAGCTGATATTTCAGAATATGTTACGCCACCAATGAAGACAACAAGCACAACTTCAGGCTGCCTAGGCGCGTGTTCAAGAGCATCCTCTGACTGAGGAGATGACCTCATCTTGCCATCCACACCAGTGCCACTCGCTGCAGTCCGTTGTGGCTTGGAGGAAAATGTAGGGACTACAGTGGCCTGAGGCCTCTGAACATTCAGGCCCTTAAACGGATACTCAACAGGGAGGTTACTGGCATCCACTGTCTGGACGATGTCAAATTGTGAACCAGGTAGCAAAGACATCACCTGATTCAAAGACAGGATGTCCCCTAATGAATGTTCCCCCAGGTTGTAACAACAATTTTGCCAGCAGTAAGTATACATGATTCTAGGACAATGCAATGCAAATATCTTTACATGGGCTCTCTGGTTATAGTTGCGTATCCAGGCATCATTCACCTCTCCCAATGCTGACCAGCTTTGAGCCTGTAAGGCTTGCTCAACAAGACGTATTGTAATGGGAGCATAACCACGGTATATAGCTGAAACATCTGTTGGGTTAGAGTCTTTCATTGATCCTGCTGCTACAAGTCCCTCATTGTTGCTCTTGGAGTCATTATTTACTTCTTCTGGAACTGTGAGCCGCAATCCTTTTCGAAGCTAGAGAGAGGAAGTATGCGGAACAAACAGCTTATCTTGCTATGAATATTCATAAGTAGCACAATGCAAGTACTATTTGTTTCTCACCTCTTTAAAAGTCCCTTTCCCAGCTGCAGCTGCTACTCGTAAAAAACCTGCAGCAACAAGAATTAATCAGCAGGGTGCTAGTCTATCTTCTTATAAAATACATTGCCAACCACTTTCATTTCATTAGTAGAAACTGGAGTATGTAAGGTACCCAACTGGATATTTAAGCGACCAGAATTCACTCTGCAACTGCATACTCACCTGCTCGTTCTAAGGCTGACAAGGTGAGTAGATGCTCATGCCCATAGCTCTGGAGAATGTCATGTCTCAGAAAATCAAAATGCTTCTTTGATAATCCTTGATGACACTCATTGAGCAGGACCACCATCCTCAAAACATCCACAATATCAGCTCCGCGACCCAGGAGCCCCTGCAGTGACCAAGAGCAGAATGAAACAACGCACAGTAGTGAAAATTGTACATAAATTTTACCTCCAAATATGCAACAGAGGCCTCTGTATCGAATCCCTCTACAATATCAAATTCTTGTTTTAGGCGCTCATGGAACTCACTTTGCTTCACCTGCAAATGTAGTCAAGCAAGACATGGATGTGGCTCAACAGGAAACGAGATCCACGGAATGCCATGAATGAGCATTGCCATGAATCCTCTTGCATGAGCACAATGCCATGAATGAGCATTGCCATGAATCCTCTTGCATGAGCACAATGCTTGGCAATTAAAGGTCAGCTCAAGAGACTCTGCAAAAACGTCACCTCTTCTGCAACAGGAGTCGCAATATCTGTCAAACGGTCCAGCATGAGGACCTTGGGAAGGCCTTTCACAAATGTTTTTAGCTCTGACAAGTCCTTGCTTCCTAGTTCAGCGTACTCCCGTCGAGCATCCCGAGCATAGAATTGAAGACGCTGCATTTGCAGTAAGGGAGGCGCCTCAATCTTCCTACCATGTTACATTCCAAGGTGATCTTCTGGTGCACAATCAAGCCCCAACATGATCATGATAGAGCACATTAACCCTGAGTCATTGTTGACCTGTACTCATATCCTACCTGAACAGCAACGTGATAAGGTAGGTCCCTGAACTCCTTATAGAATGGATCTGAGCTATTTAACAAAGTACTGCCAATGGTATTGCGTGAGGTCTCCTTTGAGGAGATGCTTTCGGAAGTAGAACTTACAGGTTGCTGCTTATCTGCAGGCAGTTCATAAACAGCTTAAGACAGTCATACAACCATTGAGAGCACAAGACCAACCAAGAAGCAGGCAAACAATGAATAAAAAATGGTACTTTCTGGTCATACATTAGGCATCACTCGCACCACCTCTCTGCTTCCAAAGCACTGATCCATGTCTGATTCCCGACACCTCATCCACTAGACCTTCAAACGTGGTCTGTGAAAGAGTGATTGAGCTCATGCCACAACAAGGATAGAGGAGAGTGAAGTTCTGAGCATCAAACACACCTGGGTCATCATGGGTGTCACTATGTCAACCTCTCGGTCTATCAGGATGGCTCTGGATATCAGAGGTGCTAGACTGAGCTGCCCACTCCCTGTACCCATTGACACAGCCTCCCTGCGCATGCGGATACACATGTCCCGAACTGCTATGGCAGCGGGTCCTTTACCCTGAATAGCAGCAAGATGGAGCAGAAAGAAAGTAATATCCCTTGCAGTCCACTTACAATAGCTAACATTTTCAAGGTAATATACTACAGGAGCGAGAGCAAAACTTTCATACCAGACAATAACATTTCCCTCCTCACCTGGATCCGTGGTATCAAACCAAACATGGCCTGCAGCTTCGTCAGCGCTTTTGCCATCAGGTACAGCGTTGAAGAGTCACCATCGGCCACACAATCCTTGAAAGCCATTTCTAGCTCCAGAGAGATCACATCATCTTCTAGGGCCACCATGTCAAGAGAAAAGTCATTCAGCGTCATGTCCCCCATCACACCCTGGTCACAGACAGTTGATGAGGGAACAACAGTCCAGTGATTTATAAACATAGTCTGCATTGGTTGACTCATGACTTGAGCTGAATACCTTCCTATGCACCAAAGCATAAAGATACGAGCATTGATAAATTCACTGATTGAAACAAGGATTTAAGGCATTTCTCCTGGATCTGAGTCACTTTACTCTTTACCATGCACTAATGTTGAAGTAGTACCTCTTCTTCAAATACCCTAGTGCAGGCTATTGTTTTCCGTGGCACTAAAAAGACAGAGAAGTCTTGGACGCCCTGCTTTTTAGATCTGACAGAGCAGCATTAAAAGCAAAAAACAGCCCTCAGAGAATGCTAATTTCTGAGGTCATTGCATCTTGTGCGTATATTGTACTAAAATAGACATAGTGTCGTCTGCCAACATAAATTCATTGAAAATCAATACTTCAGTCGCGCAAGAAATTAGTACAAGCATTTCAATCCTGATGACCTTGCTTTACCTACTTTGAGTATAATACACCTGTCTTGATTTGTGCTGCAATTATCTGTGCATTTTCCACAGTTGATCGAGCAATGTAAATGACATTCCTCAACTCAGCAAGTTTGACATCTGAAGCGTTGTAGACTGGATCATCCAGTGGTTTTGCCTCAAGATGAAGTAGTCTGCCCAGGTGAAGGAGCAAAACAGTAGTGTTAAATAGAGGCCACAACATTCCAAGAAGGACTAGAAGCTTTCTTCAGAATTAGTACACAATTACAGAGATGGGAGATTGTATTAGCTTACTTGACAACCCCATGTTCTGTTAAGAGTTCTGGCAAACTTGCATCAAGTAATGACAGCGAACCGCTCATGTTTGGGTCCAATATCAGTGCCTTAGTCCCTCGAGTCTAAGGGAACAGTGTGTAGTGCGATTTTACAGCAGGTGCATCATTGTAACAAGCATACAATATTATTTCAGTATCTTATTTACTACATTTCGCACCGAATCAATTAAATCAATCAGGCCTCTTCGCGCTTGTTCCCTATAAGCAGTGGTTTGATACGAAATATTAATCATATTGCAGTTTAAACAGAAAGCAACATGAACTCCACCAAAATTGATCTAAAGAATGACCCACTTGCTACCTGAGAGAGATGAGAGGTAGTGGACCACTAAGCAACGCTGGAAGTTGAAACTTCCTTGTTTGTTTTGAGGTCATCGCACTTCTAACCTTTACTTTGCAAGTATCAATTTCAGATATTCATACGTCCACACTAGATAATCCTTGCGTTACAAGCGTAAATTCGCGCTCCACAGGTCTTTGAATTTTGAATGCTTTTTTAACTATGTGAGAGTCCTCAGATTCGCTAGTGTATCATGATGACTAGGATGCTGACAATACATCAACGCCAGTGCCCATGTTTCTCACCGGTATCCTGGAATGCTCTTTATGGCATTAGAATTCTCAGAACTTCATTACGTGGTTATCCGGTGAACTGTTCGAAAACAAATAAATTTCCAGATGACAGCCTGCATCGCTATCACGAATTAAGCCCTGCAGTAAATGATGTAGCAACCTTTGACAAAAATGAGTGGGAGGGATCTGTTGAAGAGCTGACATGGGACAACTCTGAAAAGAGAGCTACTAATCCAGATGCTGACGGTTCCAATAAGTGGACACCAAAATATGGTATGATAAGCTTTCCTGAAAGTTGTATCTAAATATAATACCTATGAGATGACTGATCCCAAAAAATATCCAGGAGCTTACATCCTGTTGGGTCTGATATTGTTGTTATCAGTCATTGTCTGGCAACTCCTGCGTGCTATCGGTGAGTGCAGCCCCATAGAATGGGCTATTATTTATATTGACTTGTGTTCATCCTATGTCCTTTTGCTAAGTGCTCTCTGACAAGGAGACTCATGACACCGAGGATAGGTTTACAGAAGAAATAAGACCTTATTATAACATCTGTAATTCTATTTTCTCAGGCAGCATACCAGACTATTCAAAATCATCCAGGCTCTCCACAATAACAGTATCTGAACGTGCAACAACAATCCCCTCCACATCTATGTCAAAGCCTGAACTAGAGTCTGAAAGCACAAGTAATAGCCAGGAAATAGATGCCTCCACATACAGAAAGGAGAGGAAGTCAGAGACAACTGAACTACCCATTGGCAAGATCTTGAAGACAGCAGGGTCTGAAGTCCTCACCCCAGAGATAGAAAAGCTAGAGAATCCAGTCTATCAGACATCAAGACCTTCTCCACACCTCATCAGTACATCATCGTCAAAGCCTGTTCTGTCCACAGAGGGAAAGTCATCAGCAATAACGCTCGAGTCTGACAGCACGCCCCCCCAACCTCCATCTGAACCTCATTCTTCTTCATTCATAAAGGTCCCCCCAGGAGGCCCCTTACCCCTCAAGCCAGGAGTCCAAACATACAGCAGGAGCACAGGGAAAACGCCTGATGTGCCTCCCAAAATGGACACAGTCAGCTCACCTCCTGCTACTGACTGTCAAGTAAATAAGATTTCCCATCCAATCCTACCAACTAACTGTAATAGCACCTCGTCTTCCATCAGCATCCCTCAAGGTGGCACCTTACCTGCTCTTAGAGCCAGGGCTCAGATCTCCCTTCGTGCTGCCGCTGCTGCCAGCGAGGCAAGCCAGCGTGCTGCTGCGTATTCAGCTGCAGCATCAACTGCAGCATCAAGGGCTGCAGAAGCAGCTGAGCGAGCTGCGGTTGCTGCCACGAAGGCGCAAGCAGCTCTGGAAGTTTCAGCAGAAGATGCAATTATAGCTGCAGAGAGCAGAGCTCAGCAGGCAAGTTAAATCATGGATGCAGTGGGAACAGCAAGGGAGGTCCTAACTTTATATGTCCTTTGATACTTCCCTTCAAAAGATGACATGGGAATGTGTAATAAGATGTGTAGCATGCTAGGATTTGCTGTGAAAGTTGTCAACTTTGTTAAGAGTGCGATGGTATGATGCTACCAGGCTGCAGTGATGGCGAAAGAAGCTGAAGACAGGGCTGCCAGGTCAGCAGCATCTGCTACAGCCTATGAAGATCTAGCGCAGGCAAGTCCAGCACTTAATGGACAACATCATACAACTTTTAATAAGTGCAATAATGTCCAGGTCATCAAGCAACACATCATTTACAGCTTCATACTTATCATGGTCAATAGCCGTGTAAACATACTCTTGTCATGGGTTGAGATAATTACAGATATATTTTGGAATTAAAAATATCACTTTTAGTGACTGCTACTTCATGATTGCTGACAGGTTCAAGCATCAGTGGCAATAGATGCTGCAAGAAAATCTTCAAGTGTTCAGAGTCATGGACAGAGAGTTACAATTAATGTTGACAAAAAAGGATCATTTGAGCCTTGGTCGCTGAAAGCAGTGCTCTCATCCATAGTGCAAGGGATAACAGCTCCTGGTTTTCACAATCCTGCACATTGGACTGATCATATTACAGAGCCAGAGGGTTCGAAAGCGGACACGATATCACAGTCCTCTGGACAGTTGCCTGAAAGTAGCACTTCGAAAAGTCGTTCCAGCTCCCAGGATATTGAATCCAGAATTCTCTCTGGAGCTAAAAGTCTATGGCAGAGATTGACTAATGTGGGACCTTCTGTGCATAGGGAGTAGTTTGGCAACTTTCCAGCAATTAATATGCAACTTTCAATTAAAATGCCTTCAGCGATTCTCACGACCAAGGGCTCTGAGATGATGAACATGTGTCTGCATAACTTGACCACAACAGATGTTTTCAAATTTCGGAGCCATAATTCATATCGATTTGGCAGACAAGGGAGATATGCCAATTTTAATCTTGCAAAACCTCTTATTGACTTATAAACTAACGGGAATCAGCTGATGCCAGTAAGGCCACAATATCATGTTGCGCCGAGGCAGGGCGGATGGATCAACGGTAATCTATGCGATGTCGTTATATGGAATTTGTCCGAAACGTGTGTGTACGGAATCTTATAGGTAATTAATGAGCAACTGACTCTGCTTACTTTATTTTTTAGACCCAAATGGTCCATTCTTTTATCGTGGTCTCTGGCACCTGTTCTATCAATACCTCCCTGGGTCTTCAAAATGGGATTGGGGACTCATGTGGGGTCATGCAGTCTCTTCTGATCAGGTGTTGTTGTCATCCTTGATAGATTGAGGCCAATGAAGCACATTTCATATTATGCAATTTGATTGTGCACGTCATATTGTCTTGATTTGCTGTTGGCCATGCAAGAGAACCGAAGGTTGCCTGCTTCTTCTTGCCTCTTTAATTACAAATGAAAAGATTGATTGAAATGTCTGTCTGTCAAAATATCATGCCTATTAATGCTGGGGTCATATTTTATGAAAAGGTGCATTGGAAGGAGCTACCGCCAGCCCTGACTCCTACACCAGGTAGCGCAGACCAAGATGGGGTCTTCAGTGGGTAAGACAAACCTGTATAGGGTTATGTCCAGACGGCGGCCGTTGCAATCGGCCTGAGAGCTGTGCTGCATCTCATGAAATTACTTGAGGATTTCTTGCAGTTGCCCTTTTTGTGTGATAAACTTACAGGTGGTATAATGCTTCATGAAAAGTCTTGAGCTCTTCTGTTATCAGGTACTAGAACTCGTGAAGAATATTGCCTTTGTCCTCGACTTTCTGCTGTAGGTGTGCTTGCATTGATGAAAGCACTGGAGTCCCGTATTTGCTATACACTGGGGTTACTCTAAGATCATCACCATCATGCGGTAATACGTTGTCTTCTCATGATTGGCTCCCATACATATTGCACAAGCCAAGCACACTTCAAGGTTAATATACTGTGCAGTGCCTTCATCCTTGCAGAACCAATTTTCTTCCTGATTACAAATTATTAAAGTGCTGCGCCATTGTTATCCCCTACAGATTCACTACTCTGTGTGCAGGTCCATTGCCTCCCCCTGAATGTGATCTTAACCTACCTTTCATAGAGTGCCAGCTGATAGCTTGGCCAGAAGATGTAGGTGAGTCCTTGGTGGATAATGCAGTGGTCAACTGCATCTAGAACAATGCTGTTTCTTCTGAATCATGAATGTCCTCTTTTGTTTATGTTGAGCATTTTTTAACAGAGATTCAAAGATTGTGAACGTTTGGTCATCTCTCATGACAATATCTTGCTTACCTTGCTTGAATTATCATACAGCGGATCCCCTCCTCAAGGTGTGGTGTAAGAGTCATGTTCCACTCATTCCTCTTCCCCCTCCACACTTGAATTTGACGGGATGGAGAGATCCATTTATTGCTGCAACACCTAGCAGCACAGCTAATAAGAGGTGAAAGCTCACTGCATTGCTTAATTAAAAGCTGTTGATAAAGTGAATACGTTACCATTTTCTAAATTTAGCATGGATTCAATCTCGATTTAGATAAATACCTTCCACAGGTACATCATGCTGCTGGGTGGTGGAATCAAGCAAGCTGCCTCCGGCTTGGTCAAGCCTGGCTATGGCGCAGCCCTCATGTACAGTTCTGAGCAGCTTCATAGAGGTGATAGTCTTAATTCAAGCTGAGCGAAAAGTCAAGTCCGGGCTTGGGTGAATGAAGCGCTTACTTGAAGGAGTTAATTTTTTTATTTTTAAATGTGTCAGCTATATCTATGCGGACACCGATTGGTGATTTATCTAAACAATTAGCTGTGCATCTGCTACTTCAGGTTGGGATTATGATGGAATTCTCTGCAGTGGAATATCACAGCCGCCATCTACAGGAGCAGTCTGGGAGTGTCCAATACTGGCTTCACTACCATTGCTGCCAGCAATGACATGCAGAAACCAGTCATCTAATATGGGACAAGATGCTGTTGGTGCATGTCCCTTGTCAGCAGAGCATGCCTCAGATGTGTGGCGGAGGACTGTTTTTAACAGTAATTGTGCAGTGCCTTTGAAAGCCTCAGATTTGTCTCAGCAAACATGCATAGCAGGATTAAAGTGCAGCAATGCCACCCTTAGGGATGATGGATCAATCTCAGCTGAAGAACCTGCCGTTGGTGAAGCGTTACAAGTTTCCTTCTCTCATAACGCAAGGAGTATGGACCCTGCTAGCATGCATCAAACTCAAAACAGTGCTCCTCAACAGAAATCCCCCCGTTGTCCTGCATTCACAACATGGCCACACAACACATCAGAAAATACCAAAAACCATAATCATAATTCTTCCGGAGAGAACGAGGAGGACGCTCTCTTCTTCTGTATATCACCAGATGCATGCACTAACCCAACACTGTACTGGATTGGGAAACACACTGCAGCTAATGTCGCTTGTAGCTCCAGCTCAGTGACACCTGTTGCATCGCAATTGGGAGCCTTATCAGAAGTTTCAACTCCAAACTTCAATGAATTCAGTGTTGCTCCTTGCAATGGCAACTCAGGTGGTGGTGGATCAGCCCCTGATCAGGCAGAGCAATGTACATTATCTGCTGAGGTTATGACAGGAATCGCACCTGCGCAACAGGAGGAGGTTTATAAATTAGGAATAGACATTCAAGATCTCCATATATTACTGGGTCCAGTCACAGATCTTGGATCATCAGAGCCTGAGGCAACTTGTTCTGAGAGGTATGAGGAGGAGGTAAAAGTTCTGAAGGAGTCTGCTGAGCTTTTAGAGGAGGCAGGAACACAAGCTGGTGCTGCATGTGAGGTTTTTAAGAGCAATGGCAGTGCACTGCCTTTTTCGTTGGGATCAGCATATGGACCTTTCCAGCTTGACATGGGAGACATCTTGTATGCTCCTAATGTGGTGAAAGACCCCCAGGTGCTTGCAACATAACAATCAGTCAGGGTGAAACCCCTACTACAAAGTCAATGTCAGCATTCACTGAGTCAACAAAAAGCTGCTCCTACAAGTTATTGCTTTGACCAAAGATTTGAAAAAGACAATCTTGATACAAGAGCTTTAATTACTCTGTGCTGCCTCCTTACTAGAATGCCTGCCCTCAACTTCAATTATCTTCATCATAGGGACGCACAATCTTAATGGCATGGATGCAGGAGAGGCGCAAGGTGCACTCATGCATCTATAACAGTGCAATCAGCTATTAAAATTTAGGATGTTTGTGAGATGATGTATTGTGAAGCAATGCAGCCTCAATTGCCTCATTCAGTAACATATTTCAAAAGCAACCCCAGACAAAATACTACAGCTTCATTTATGATCTTCAATATTTCTTACTTCATCTCACACTATTTACACATATTCCACCTCTGAGCTGCCTCCGCTGCACTGACATCATGTTCTAGGTGGGCTCATATGATTATGCTGGGTGCCTGTCCATCCCACGTGTGTTGTCTATCTCTCAGACAAAGCCAGGGCAGACGTCTAGGTCAACAAATAGTTCTAGTCCCAGCCTGTATTTGTTTCAAGAACCACTCCCAGAGCTGAGGAAGCTAAGGAACAATGAGCGCTGCTTCCTTCTTAAAACATGTCAAGAGCATCAGCCACTGTCAGCCCCACAAGTACACACTCAGCACTGTCGAAGTGATGGCTCAGATGAGACAGCCACAGGAGGGGCACAAAACAAGCTTCTTGGTGAAAACATAACTCATCAACATTCCATGGCTTCTTAAGTATATTGCTGAAGGCAATCACCCTCTCAACTAGTTGGTGATCATGCCCATGATCCTATGACATTAACCTTCCTTCACATCTGTAAATCCTATCATCAAAATCCACAGTAGTGCCTTTATGCGGAATGTCACCCTTGCCAACCTTCTCCTCTGCACCATAGCAGGCTCGTGTAGGCCTTTAATCATCGCAAATGGAGTAACGTTGCCTATTCCTGTAGTCTCTGGCACATTTCTTGACATAGTGGTCACTTTCAAGCCTGTGAGTTCAGACCCTATGCATGCATTTGATTAGGCCCGAACCCATTCTGCAGAATTTTCAGATTTTGAGAACATGCAAACTTTCCACAAGCTTTTCCTTGATTCTCATCAGGTTGTACATTCCTTACATTACTTTTCCTTTAGAACGTATGAAGGCCTTACCCTGACCATTCTCATCAGGTTGTACTTCCTTACATTACTTTTCCTTCGATGAGTCCAGGCTGGAAATTTTGCTTTTCATTTGCATGTCACACTGTTTTGGATGATATCAGGTCTCTGAGGGACATGCCATTCCATCCAATCAGCTACATGCTCCAAGAGTGCCAGCGGTGGCAGCAAGCTCTGCAAGTAGCCATCATTGGCATGGCAATGATTGCAGTACTTCATCAAATGCTGTTGCCTATCAGTATGGCACTTGTTACACATGTAAAGATACAGATGCGCTGCAAAGACAATGTGGGCTGTGGGCTACAGAGCAGTCAAGAGAAGAAGGAGATAAAAGTACAGTATGCCTTTTGGAGGAGCTTCAAAGTGCAGTTCAAACGAATGAAAGGGACCAGATTACAGGGAGGGAGATGGAGTTGCAACAAAGTCCAAGCGCAGAATTAATGAGTGGTCTGCTTCTGAAGTCCTGGCTCTCTGGACAGGATGGATCAGCAGTACTTCTGTTTAAGTGAGAATTTGTATCTGAGTATAATAAGACTAGGTTGGAGTAGACCCTCTTATCATACGTGTCTTATACAACCTGCAATGATCATGCACTTTCTATTTTTTCATTAGCGTGTCCTTGTACTGATTTCATATAAGATGTTGCTGCTCTTATTTCAGCTGGAGCTCAAATCGCCTTGAGGTCATCTTTGAAGCCCTGGATCCTATAACACACAATTTTTGCCTCACAGCTCCTAATGCACGAAGGGTAGGAGGCACTTTGACTCACCCCCCTCGTGATGGAGAACCTCTTCACCTTAGAATCCTCATAGATGCCTCCCTTCTTGAAGTATTCACTCAAGCAGGAGAGGTATTGAGCACCCGTGTGTACCGTGGAGAACCGAGTAAGGACCATGGCGTGGCCCAGTTATTGCAAAAGGGACACAAAGCAGTTGACACCTGTGGAGTGAGCCTCGTATCTTTTGGGGGTAGCACTGAGGTGCTGAGGTTAGAGGCCTACGAAATGAATCAGGCATGGCACTCGTGAATTTATTCCAACAGGTTTCTGTATCAGCATCTTCCAGCCGCTGTGCAGTGTTCAGGACAAGCATCACTAGATATTACAATACCATTTTAGACATGCAGCCCATTATAATCTGGACAAACAAAAATTCCGTACTGAATTTAAAATAAGTGTTATGATTTATTGTGATAAGGACCTGAAGATCTCATTTAGCTTAACAACGCAAGATGAAACAAGAACAGGGTGCAATGAAAAGCACTCACTTCAGTTTTAAACCCTTGATCTGAAACAGATCTTAGCAAATAGAGTGACTCACTAGTTGATGCAGCCCATAACTCATTTTTTTAATAACCAATCGTTTCAGCAGTCCTTCTACAAGGAAAGTCTACACAACTGCTCCCTTTATTGCTTACCAAGGAGCCAATACACTACCATGAGCAAGCTCATCCTATGACCACTCAAAAAACATCAGGATTGGATAAAACATTTCTTTTATAACATAAAAACAAGAGGCAACAAGCTCTGGCACACCTTGCAACATATTGCCAGCAAAAGCTCTGATGACCCCATCTTCATTAAAATGCCACATCCTTTTTCTTAACAGATACCAAATGCAGGATGAGATGCTGATGCAGGGAAGGACCTCTTCAGAGTAGACTCTCATTTACTTCCACAGAGGCCATGCATATGATCATACATTCTTGTTAGTTGCTCCACATGTTGAAATGAGGCAGCACGTTGGAAGCAAAGCCTATACACCTGACTCAGGGCCAGGACTGTCACTGTGCCAATGAAATTGAATTCTGAAGTCTCCATCAGCATGGAGATTTCGAGTCTTGAGTTCCCTTATACTTGGCAAATTTACCCTTCCTAGCCGATTTCATTTCGTTTCATGTCAGTCCCTGGGCATGTCAGGGCATTGTCTAGCCCTCTAAGTTTTACAGAAAGTAAGCCAGAGAGCTGACTTTCAAGGTCATTTGAAAATTTGTAGTAGCTTGACCCAAGGCTTTCTGATGACATGGACTGAAGATTTAAACTTCGGTCTCCAGCATTGCTTTTTCCCAGTACGCTGCAAACATGCATACAACTTTTGTCAAGGTAAATTTTGTGCCAAATAACTTGAAATTTAATTAATAAAAACATGAAAGGAAAGTATTAATTTCAAGACAACACTGAAATCCAGGCAGATTTAGTACCACTGGACTCCAATTGATGAAGGCGCTCACCACTCTGAGGCTATTGCTTGCAAATGCAGCTTCCCAAACTTATTTGCATAAGCACTCGGGGGCTGCCCATAGTTATCATGCACAGAGTGCCATGCGTCTCTGGCCTCATCGTACTTGAGGAGAATCAGCTCAGCTGCATACCACAGTACAGGTCACTCAAATTTAGAATGAGAAGAGCGTGTTGATGACAGGCAGGAATTCCAGGTTGGGTTCCTCCTAGATTCCTCCGGAGACTACAGACAACATTGACTGGTAACGAAAGCAATCCTACGCAACCTCACCTGCATAACCACCATCATCCAGGGCTGCTGCAACATGTAAACATGACAAGCTGAGGCCATCTTGAGAAGGAGCAAGCTCTTTCCACTTCCAGCGGTATCCGTGCAAATCACCCCAGCCAAGCACAGTATGCAAGATCTGAATGCGTCGGGCTTGAATGGCTCTACACACATGCATGCGAACAGGCAGCCAAGACAAGTTCTCTTTTCAAACACTTGACCAGACATGACATTATCAATTGTTGAATGTGCTTCAAAAGAGCAGGCGTGGGTGGGTGAATGCAGTAACTGGCCACATTCAAACAGTGCATATTTCTGCATACTACAAGACCCATGAGATTTGTCCGCTGTCCCAGCAAGAATCATGCTCTTAATAAGGCCCACTTACAAATGAAGAAGAGGAACATCCTCAGAGGACTTGAATCTGTCCAGTAGCTCTTCAAAACTCATATCATACACCTCTAGCACCTCTTTCATGATGCGTGTGCTCACAATGCACCAGCCCTGGCCCACAGTGTGTTTCAGGAGATTGAGAGCCACTGACAGCATGTGCTCACGATGCCTATAAGAGTTAAGTCATAAGGATTTTAATGAGAGGTAGGACAGCAAATGACATTGCTATATCAGCTGTAATGACATTTCAAGCAACACAGTGATGGACTAGAAATGCTCGACACCTTTGTAAGAGGAACAGCAACTATACACATCTATAACAAAAACAATTGTCCTCAGGCAATTATTGAAAACAGAGCACTCACCTAGGATTCAGGAACAAATCAAGCTGCAATTGGGATCCCATGTGACGAACACTTCTCTTGAGCTGCTCTTGCAAGCTCATTGAGGAGGTTGATGAATCAGTCAGCAATTGATCTGCTGTCCTGACCTCATGACCTATCTCTTCTTTAAGCCCAAGCGCACTGCTGATCTGAATGGAAGGTTGCTCTATAGAAGTCCTCAGAGAGCAGAAGTAAAGCCACTTTCCTAAGTCCCTTAAGCCACTACTTTGCCAGGTGCAGGACATGTCCTCCTCTAAACATCGCAATTCGGAACACATCTCCCTGCTATCGACCAACAAAACTGGCACGCTGTGGCTGAGAAGACCATCCGCAGAGCGACATTCCAGAATGACACATCCTGGATTGCTACCAAGGCCTGAGACTTTGATTACAGTTTTACAGCGAGCCCCTCGCACATTATTTTGCACCTGCTGATCGACGTGGAGTGGAAGACCATTGCCCTGAAGGCGTGCAAGAATGAGGCTGTCCACACTGCATCCAGATACCAGCAAAGTGACATCATGTTCGGCAGAAAAATCACAGGTGCAAATGCACAGTGGCTTAACTGTTGGAGTTGGTGGTGCCAGCAAGTCAGGCAGCACAGAGTCTCTTATCTGGCAAGAGAGCGTATGTCCAACATTTTCAGGTGGCTTCAAAAGGTTAGGAGCCGTGTCAATAAGATTGCGCACAGGCCACGTTAACTCAAGGGGCAGAGTACATTGCAGAACATCTCTATAAGCAGCAGCATATAAGTTCGCCGAGGATGCTGTAGGCAGCCATGGTTTCCTATCAAGCTTAGCATTGTCTCTCCTCCTACGGCCCACTCTTGTCGGCAAATTAGTGGCATCAACAAATTTAAATGACTGGGATGAGTTATGCGCGTTTGAAGCATCGCAAACGATATTCGTGGGCTCGTGAACCCATAGGTCCAAAACGAGCTCGACTCCTACTTTTGACATAGCTACAATAATCAAATTTACAGAACTATCCAATATGTAATTTGCATTATGTCAGAGTGACAACGCTGTAGAGAACTCTGATACGTAGGCAGGCAAATACGTGTTATGTTTTCGTCCTGGCAGTACATGTCATTATTGTTTCCTTTGGAGTCTTAAAGGTCGATACAAACGAAAAATGAACACGTGGTAGATATAAAGCCTCACGTGACATCAAACGTTTAACCTCGAGAGGTCTCGGCATGTTGGAACACTGTAGTCTAGTATTGGAGGAGACGCAAACAACCAACATACTCATGCTCCTTTACCATTGAAACTTTGATCTGCAGCACAAGCAATTGTACTGTTTGGCATCAAATACCTGTACGATATGGATACTGCATTGTGGAGCATGATACAATCAGTTTGTAGAGATCCGCCGGGAATCTCCATTTGTTTGGCTTTTTGAAAAGACTGAGACTGCACAAATTTCTGCCTCCAAACATCAGCTTGAAACTGTGGACCTTCATGTGCTGTATCTCTAAACTTGACTTGACTCGCATGAGACCTATGTCATCAAGCAGAGGTAGCACTTGGAATGCAATGTGAATACATGTTCTGATTAGATTTATACTGTTACTTAAAAACAAACATTAAATAAAATAATTTGCTTCAAATTTAAGACAGACCTGCCAATTGAGTTTTGTTGTGGAGGTGCAAGATATGTCCCAAGCAAGTAGTTATGGTGTGTGGAGACCTGCGATGAAGAAATGGTGTAGGATGTACAGGCGGTGCTTCTGGGGACGTTGATGCTCCTGAAAGGCGTACGAACGCTGCCCAATATCCTTCCTGTAGACCTAGTGGGAGAGCTCCCTACTGTGGATGCTGCTTTGCCTTGTTCCTCTACACCAGCAGTTGATGATGCTCCACATTTTGTCCTCAAACTCAGGTCTGGAGGATAGAGGCTTAGCACTGTTGCTCTCAACTTAGCATGGCGGGTTTCACCCCAAGCCTTGGAGTAGTCTTGTACATCTTCTGTCGATTTGAAAGTGGTACTTTGATGGTGCAGGCCTGGTTGTGCTATTAACCCACTCTCATTACATTCGTTGGATGCTAGCAGCAAGGATCTGCTTGATATTTGCAAGGGGGTATGAGGTTCTCCAGTGTGCATCAGCTGAGGACACTCAGACAAGAGAATCTGTTCTTCTGAAACCGCCAGCACTTTGTTGTGGCTACTACTTGAGAGGAAGTCCCCTTCACCATGACTTGTGAACTGCATATCCTGACTGTTGAGGCTGCTACCTGAAGCCCTTCTTGACAATCTCCGTTCCACATGACATGGTCCGCTGGCGCTGCCTTTTGAATCATCACTTAGGCCGGAGCTTTGATCCATCTTGCACTTTGCTTCTGTGCTGTAGGTCGTCACTTCATGGAAGACATCTGTATCATGTGTAGTGATTGCATTTGTTAACTGTCCAACACTTTCATGTAAAGTCTGCATGTTCATGGCCTCGTCTGAGAGATGCGACACAAGGTCATGGCTCCTGTTATCAGCATATTCTGAGTCGGACTCATACACAGTACCTTCTACAAGGTTGTCTAGCTCTGATTGCAATTCCACCAACCGTTCTAGCAGCGAGGGTAGAGGAGAAAAAACCCGTCTTCCAGCACATGACGCTTCCTTCTCCCTCACTGCATGTGAGTGGCCAGTACAATGAGTTGCTCCGTCGGCAAGGTCTAAGCTTTTGCCTGGTGAAGTAATGTCAGGCAGGCTGGACGCAGGGGTGTCCTTGGCTGAAGGTCTACTGATACTCCCACCCTCCCCACTATCGTCATTTGGGTCGGGAGGGCTAGGAGCATGGGTGTTGCCCCACCCTTGCGCCTCCACCCTTGAACCGCCTGTGCGCTGGAAGTTGCCCAAACATTGTGATGCGGCTGCCTGAAAAATGAAAGCAACAAGAACTTCAAGAGAACAAGTCCGACCAAATATTGCAATGGCATTAGACAGCAAGTCCTACTTGATCCATTACAGGTATCACCTGGAATCCTACTTGATCCATTACAGGTATCACCTGGAATCCTACTTGATCCATTACAGGTATCACCTGGAATCCAAAAGGAGAACTAACAGATGATGTAACCATGTCTTCAAGGCTTGTGCGTGAGCGGCGAGGACTGAGACATGCTTCAAAGTCTTCAGCAGGTCTTGATAAGTAGCGTTGATGGATGTTTGAAAGCTCAGTTGCCATAAATTGGAATAAGCATCGATGATCCACCATATTTTCAGGAGTCTCCTCCTCTGCCGTCGCACTCACTCTTTCCGCAGATTGCTCTACATCGCGCTGCAGATATTGACAAGACATAGAGTCTGAATGTCATTTAAAAGATTTCCTTAGCCTTGGCACTGGCTTATTATTACCCTGCTCTCAAATGTTTTCAAATTACAAGCTGTATCAAGATCCCAGTCCTGAACTTATACGAACAGATACATTACTTCTTACATTGTGATCCTCAACATTGCAATCTGCCTCTCCAGTGCAGCCCATGTCATACAAGAGGCTTCCTTCGCTTTTGATGTATTTCTGATATTGCAAATCCTCCTTATTTCCTTCTCCCTCCTCAGTTAATGCATGATGCACACGGACACACAAACTTGAGTCATTGCTGATTTGATGCAAGCAGCCTTGTTTTCCAAGAGTCCCTGAGGGGAAAGTGCTACATGTGCCTTGCTCCTCAAGCATGGGCATCAGCCACATTCCTTCTATTGCTGAATCATCACGCACTCGCTGCCATCCTGTGCCGCTGCCTTCATTCGTTATGTGAGGCCCCTCTGTTCGCTTCAAGCAGGATGAGATAGCGCTGACGTGTTCCACACTTGGGACACACACGTTCTCTGGTGGTTTGACTCGGAATAGCTGCTCACTGGAACAAAGAAAGGCCGCTGACGTGCTCCTGCTGTCTATCTTCAGATTCAGCAGTTCAGAATCCTCAGGCTCAGTTGTTGTGACAGAGGTAGCTGGGCTTGTTTGCATCTGCCCTGCTCTCCTCCAGTCTGATGACAAATTTTGGAGATCCTCGCATTGTGTTGACACTTTCAAAATTTCAGCCTCTACCCTGTCACCCCCAAACTTTTTATCTTGAACATCACAAGAAGGAACCTTTAAGATCCCCTCCACATCAAGCTCGTTGCTCAGACCACTTACATCTGGTTGTACTTCCTGCTGTTGAAGATAATGAAGATCGTCAATGTCTTCCAGGGAACAGGATATTGTATGCTGTGTTCCATACCCCAGCTGAAAACCTCTTGTTATGAGGCGGGCTGTTGTGGTCATAGTGTGAATAAGTTCAGCTTGGGATTCAGTGCCCAGGGTATCTTGGGGGCTGGAGGAGCTCTGAGCATTACCTGATAAGGTTAAGGCCGCTAAAGCTGTACCATGCATGGCTATGTTGAGCGCGCACATGACATCATCTGCATTGCTTGAAGAGGATGAACGAAATGATGAAGGCATCTTCGTAATTGTCAAAACAGCATCATCTAAATTCTAAAGTTCCACTAAATGATTCTCGATGCACGTCCTAGAGCAAGATATGAAAACGTCACTGTCGCGCCCACCTGCTCGTCATAGTACGTTTTCAGACCTCCTAATGCTTTATTTATCTGACATTGTTCCTGCACATATAAGCAACATTGAAATAAAAATGCATTATCTGAAAAGAGAAAAACAATTATCTTCGCACATCACAACCCTTGGTACCTCTCCCTCGAAAAATCTTCAAAAATCAGTATCATATCAAAAATCATAATGGTTACTGAAGTTTGAAGGAAGGACTCGCATGTCAGCATGATGATGGCCTGTAAACTTCACAACCAGAAAATGTTACTCGTAAGGTATTCTTTAGATCGTCCAATCATTCATAAAAACTTCTAAAGCTTATTCAATAAGGATGCATCATTTCACGCTACTGATCAAATCCGTACAGAAACAGAAATCTGAGGGCACAATAGGGAACGACCTTAACAGCGATATCCATCCTGCTCTCATAATCAGCTAGTTTTGTTATTAAGGTGGCATTCCAAGCTCTTGCTCAAGAGCATCCAGAGAAAGGTCTCCTTCTACAGTTCTCCCATTAATCACCCATGTAGGGAACGCCCTTACTCCAGCAGCTTCACACACATCTGCAATCCGCTCTCCCTATCATACAAGACAGTGATAGCATGGAGCATATTCATTCGAGCTACAAATTAATGCGAGCTGCCTGCTTATAACACAACCTATGTCGCGCATAAATCCACATAAGGAAACAATCATCAGTTGCTCTTATAATTTTTCCGTGGATAATTACTTGTGTTTAAGCTGGACTCCAAAAAGCAAGAGGTGCCTAAGAAAGACCTAGCCATTAGGGAAGCATTCAAGAGGTACCTAGGAAACACCTACCCTCCTCCAACCAGTAGGGAAGCATTCCACGTAAGGAAAGTCTGTCATGGCCTTTTTACCAAAAGTCTGTTTCTGATCAAAGCAGTGTGAGCACCAGAATGCTCCATACATTTTTGCCCCCGAATCTTTGAGTCTCTGAGCCAGGCTGATGGCTCTCTTACTAGACTCAGAAGTGACATCTGGTTTCTGTGAATTGGAGGTTAGAGGTGAAAAAAATTTAAGGAGAGTTAAAGTAGTGCCACGTGAGACAAGGGCTGTAATACACAGAAGACTACAGAACATGATAACAATGAGAGGATGAGTGCTAATCTTTTTTGCATAATTCTATATGCCACACGCACATAGTATGCAAGCTCAGAGATCTCCGCATTTGATTGCCCAACATCTGCAAAACCAGTAAAGAGCACCGCAAGTCCTAGGACAAATGCTCCAGCCCCTGGCATGGCAGCAGCTCTTAATCGTTTACTGCCCAGGAGGCCTCCGATCACCAGGATGAACAGTGTTGATGAAAGACTGGCTGACAGGTAGCACCAGCTGCAGCTCTCTCCATAAAATTCAGTTTTCAAAATGTAGCTGCAGAAAAAGAAAGCGATTGAAATTTGTGGTGAATCTTGCTCTTGTGGGAGAGATGCGTGGAAGTACATGCTCACAGGCTTAAGTTGACATCGTAACAATGATGCTATCCAGTCTGCAGGGGATCATTGAAAAATCAGGTAAAATTTGAAATGAGTTGACAGTGCTTCTCCTGTATTGAAATCTCCAGACATAAATCTGATGAGGAGCTCACGCACATGAGTACAGCGCTACAGCTTGCCAACACAGATGCTCCAGCCATTAGGCCCTTATCAGCAAGCTCTAAGGGACCTGAATCCTGATGTACCTCCTCTCTCTTCTGAGATGCCCAGGCAGCCAGAGCTGCTACCCCACCATAGGTGAGCATTCCAAACAGAGATAGTGGCAAGCCAAAAATGTATGAGTATGAGCTGCTCAAAATCTCCTCACAGCCATTTGAAGGACAGACTAAGGGTGCTCCAAATAACTTGACCTGAAATTAGCAACTCAAAGGCCATAAAATCAAGACTGATTGGGCTGCATAACTATCAAATCATTGGCAATTCGCAACATAGCACAGCGAGTACTTCATATCATGGATGATTCCTGAACAACATTCTCATCGTCTGCATATGCAATTTCAGTAGGTGGGTGAAAGCTAAATATTAGAAAGGTCACAAGCAGTATTTATGCGCCTAATCAATAATCAAGCTTGAAGCAAAATCCTGAGGGATAGGTCCAAAGGGCACCAACTCCTGTGAAATGTCACATGAGAAGGTAGGGTCATGTTCATGAAAGTCACCTGAGTGAGATAACTTGTTTCTAGTAGACCTATTGACGATATGGCGGAGACAGCAGTGTATGGAATGTCACCAAGCAGGGAACGTCCATCCTGCAATTTATCGTCATTCACTGTATAGATAAGTAAATTTGAATCAAAACTCGTGCGATCAAACTTTACCTCACCTCAGACGCATTTGCTCGACACTTGCTGCTGGGGGTAAGCCCAGCAACTTTCCGTGACGAGGGACGTGGGACACTTAATAATCTGTTAGAGGAGGTAAATGATTTTAGCAACATGCTACTATCACAGAAACCTGTAGCCCATAGAACTTGTCACCTGTATCGTACAACATGAATCTAGATCTGGTGTTTAATGAAAAGTGAAGCCGATACACACGTAACTGAAGCCGAACCAGAACCAAATGTATCTTCATATTTACCTTGATATCAATCAAAACTCTATATGACCTGAACTATGCCAGACCCAACTTCAGCAACTGGACCTGCTGATCTAGCTCGTATTCAGGAAATAGAGGAGGTGCGAAGGCAAGATCTAGCCCATGCCAGATTGCCCTTACAAAAGTTTCCCATGTAGAGAGTAATCAGAGGTGTGGAGTTGGCTTCCTCTGTTACTGAGCTCCTATCTAGTATTGGAAATGTTGACAAGGACAAAGTAAAGCAGATGTGCGTTGACTTCTTAGAAAATATGAAGGCAAGCTCTTGCAAGCTGAAATGCATCTAATATTTTGGCAGTCAGGATCCTCCTTTTCAAAACTATGCTGGATACCTTTACAGACTGCACAAAGCCTTGTTCAAGCAGCACTGACTAAACCAGCGGTCGAGAGAACCTTTGAGGCCAACAGTTATCAAGCTCAAGCTCGGGCCTACATTGCAGCAGAGAAAGTTCACACTGTTCAGGGATACCTGAGTTGTATGGAGACATGCCTAGTTGGGAGAGAAGACAATGCTGTTGAACTAGAGGTAAATGTTAATAATGGCGGGTCATCGTGTAATTGTCATGTGTTACTGCTTCTCCATCTGCTGGCCTGTGTACTGGGCTAAGTTCTATGTTCCAAAGTGTCTTTGATCGCACTTTTCGTTTATTGATCAAATGTCACAGCGTATGACTGAACTTTGTGAGACGTTTGTGAGTGTGTGAGGTACGTGCGTACCTCGCCTTCCTGATCGCCGTACATCTGACTACTTAAACACTAGGAGAAGGCATTCTGGTAGTGAGGTTGCATGCCTCATAACCTGATTCTAGCGCAGCGTTACACTGGTGCAGTGTTAGACCGTGACACTAAAGCCTAGTGGTGAGTGAGCATTGCTGCAGCTGTGTTGTTAAGCGATCTAATTTAATGATCTATAGGTAAAGTGATGACTCTTGGATGAATGCTGTGTCCTTTTAGGTCCATAATGGAATGGATGTGGATAGTGTGCTAGTCACTGGGAGATAAGGCAATGAGAAAATGCTGGAATCAGCTTTCCAAATTCACAACAGTTGACATGCATACAATTTCATTTGTAATATATGAATCAACATTATGGATATGCTTGCTGGCGATTAAATGGAGAACCGAGTGAACGCGTACACAGTTAATGTTTTTTTCATGAGATTTCACAATCATCAATACAGACAGAAATTTTTAAAAAACTTTTATTTATTTTTCTATAACACATATGCACAAAAATATGTGAGTTGAAACAGGAGAAGTAAACATAACATGTCCGTGTAATAATACATAAGTAACACTTCCTTATTACCTGAAGTTGTACGTGGAGGATACAAGAGCCCAAGCAGATGTGTTCCATTACTTAAAGCCGCCTGATTGGAGGCAACACGGTTTTGTTAAATGGAACTGACTGCTGGGATAGGATCAGAGTAGAGCTGATATGTTCCAGCCCCTCTATACCCTCTACCCTAATACCAGGTAGAGAGGCTCCTCTACGAGAGTCATCCTGGGATAGTCCTGTTTGACTCCCCTCTGCTAGAGCGCTGTTTGTGGCGGCCTTGAATCCCTGTTGATGACCTCCAAGAAAGCGGGGCATCATTGTCATTTCAGCAGGACCACTCAAGACATTACTAGGGGGTTGTGTTAAATTCTCAACAACTCCTCTAGGTCCCTGAAGCCTCATGTAAAGCAACAGGGTAGTCCATAGGTTGTTCACTCCAACTTCTTGATGCATTTTGTGGATCTCCTGGCAAAAATCTATCCATTGATCCATCTAAGGATTGAGTGCCCTCCGGTACAGGCCGCCGCCGCCGCCGCCGCCTCAATGGTGACGGTGATGGCTCAACACCTTCCTCCAATGATCCAGCTGGTTGAGTAGACTGTGTCTTCATATCCAGCAGGCTGTTGGACAGAGGATTGAGACGACGTGTTGGAGACGAAGGAGGGCCAGAGATGAGGCCCTGAAGCAACATGCAAGCGTTAACTTTTATGCAATGAGGAAGAGACGTAGTCACAGTTGCAGAAAATGGGCAACCTGTTATTGTTTCACAGAGCAAGACTGCAGATGGACACATGTGTGAAGAGGCATAACACTATCAGACCAGATGTATGATTTTGCATTCAGAACCCTTAGCCTAACAAAACAATGCCAACTTCATTTAAGTAGGACATTCAAATTCAGCAGTTCTGATAGTGGTTAGTTCTTTGATACCAACCTTTGAGATAGAGGCAGTGCCCCCAAAGTTAAGTGTTACAATGCTTTTTGTTGGCTGAGGCTGAGGAGGCACAGGCCCTGTTTCTATTAGGACAGAACCACTGAACCTGAAAAAGATCAGGTAAACAATCCCTGTCCTTGGTACTTGCTACGTACACATCAGTTGATGAGAGCTGTTCTGTACAACATTACCACTGTCTGCAATACAGGTACCTCAATAAATCACTGCAGCTATGGCACTTGAGCTGTGTCAATTTTCAGGTGATTGTTCATGACCATGTTAACACCCTTCTTTATGTTACTGTCTGGTTGCCATAAATCTGTTACTCACCGAGAGGTCCTCTGAGCTGAAGCTTGTAGTCTCAAGGGCGACAAGGACCCCCCCTTCACATTGCGTAACACAATGGGGCGCACCTGACTCAATACTGCTTCTGCAAGGCAGAGCATCACAGGGTACCATAAGAAACTACACATGTGGAAGAAACCATCCTGAAATCATGCAGGAATGCAGCCTTTCCAAAGGAAGCTCACCTTCCCGGATAGTCTTTTGCTTTATCACTTGAATAGGCTTTTCAATCTGATGAGCGACGGGAGTATCAACGTCGTTCTTATTTGGAGAAGATTCATGCATAGGAAGCGTGAATGGGAGGATTTCAAATGTTTTCGGCAGTCCTTGTGGTTGTACTGCAGGGAGTTGTTGTGGTTGAGAAGGAGGAGGCGCAAGTGCAGTGGGTAAAGTCAGTGGTGAGTCTTCATCACTCGGAACTAAAGATGGAGGTGGAAAGGATGCATCTGCATCTGGTTCCTTGAATGCAGATTCAAAAAAAGTGGGATCCTCAGCATGAGCTTGCAGAGTGGACGGTACTGAAGGAGTTTGGAGGTCAGAAGTCATGGTGGGTGTGTCAGTAGGAGGTGAGAGGTCATCAGAAGTCAAGGTGGGTGTGTTAGGAGGAGGTGGGAGAGAAACAGATGCTGACAGCTGTGGTTGACGAGTCTCAACAAGGCTTGAGGGCCCCTGTACTTCAGACTGCATGCCAAGGAGTTTGAACACAACAGTTTGTTGTGACTCTACTCTGCTCTACTCTGATCACTTCACTTACAGCTTAGTGCTCCCTCAGGAGCTTTGAGTATGACTCGGTTCACATTGCAGGCATTCAAGCAAGTGCCAAATAGAAAACAGTTGTAACTCAACATCTATATGATCTTTCTTAAGTCAAGCTTACCACCCATGATGATGAGTTTTTCATCGCCTCTTTGACCTTTAAGGTGGTCTCTGATTTGGTCCTCAGCTCCTCCTACGAATCATTACATAAATGGTGGGACAGAATGGCATATCAGCCCCACCCAATACCAATCATTTGTCGTCCTACAACTTGTTTCAAGAAGCTCAACTTCCAACATTTTAAACATTCAATCTCATTGTTTGTGAGTTGCCACTCACTCCCAGCTTCTTTGCTCTGGTTACCATTTTGGCCTCTTCTCTTAGCTGATTTTGATGCTGCAGAACAGTAATTAATAGTATCAGAAACCATGTGGGGCACGGTATCATGTTGTGGTCATACCTTTTGTACAAGGTGAGAATGCATGGCAAATGTATTGCTCCATCCTGCATCTACCACTGCATCCCATCTTTGTAATGGCGTAAATTTAAGAAGACCCTTCCTCTCCTTGTGTGCATCGCTCATCATCAGCAGCGTATCTTCTGGCTCCACTATTCCCGAATCCTTGAGCTTTGGTATTTCAACTAAAGGGTCCATACTACTCAAATTGCGAGATTCTTCGAAGAGTTATAGTCCATACCCAAATTGAAATGCTGATTAAGTTAATACCATAAATCTAGAACGTCATGACGTAAAAGGGCAGCTTACAATGTAAGAGATTCACAACGTTCCCGTATTATGAGCTGCTCAAGCGTATACAATGTGAAACGGTAATAAGAACTAAGTAATTTCTGAAATCTCCCCAATTATGGTACTCAAGAGGTTGCAGGCTCTGCCGTACGTCTATAATGTTTTTGCTGGAGTCTTGATTACACTAATGATAGATATTTGCAACTTGTATCATTTTTCTACGTATTTCATCACAAAGTATGAAAATTATGTCGAGCAAGCTCTTCAAAAGTACAGCTGCTGCCAACTCAACTATAATGATCGAGGAATGAGGACGGTTGCTCTGTAAGGCCCGAAGTACAATGAAAAGTAAAGATCAAGCATGTTTCCATCTAAATGTCTGCAATCCATGGTTTAGAAATGCAAGCTGCAACATTTCGAAACTGGGAGAAGAAGTCTTCATACCTTACTGAAACTAGAAAGAAAAAAGAATGAGATGTAAGAGTGGCCCAGGCAGCAGATTATTCATTGCAATTTATTCATATACTTGCCTATCCCAACATTGTTTCCGCCGCCCACATTTACTGCAGAAAGAGATGTCAACTCCAGACCTGCCTTCCTAGAGGGGGAATCAGGCATGGCGCTCCTGCTTTTCACACCGCCAGTCCCAATCACATCTCTGCTGTTGACAGGCATCATATTTTTAGATCCAGAGTTTATAACATTGCTGTTACCAATGCCAAGACCACCAAATTCCCCCTCACATGTGCTGTACGACCCCAGCTTACTAGTACTGTAGGAGTTTACTATCAAGCCAAGGTGCGTCGATTGCAATTGAGAAGTGGCAGATACAGAAGAGCTAATAGGAGTTCGTGCCCTACCCAAGGGTGATGAGGAGTGAGAGGATGCTAGAACAGCCAGGGATGCACGCCTGAAGGATGAGAGGGAAGCTGATGAAGTAGAAGAGCCTCCAGAGCTTTGAGACAAACGGCTAAAAGGGCTAGTGGCGACAGGTGGAGGTGATGGAAGCACAGCTGCTGAGCTGCTGTGCAAGCCGAGAGAAGCATTATCCAGCTTCCTGCTGCTGCCACGACTCTGCAGATTGGGATTTCTGACTCCAGGGCCAGGAGCATTTCTGTCTAGGACAGACATCTCCTGGCTAGAGGCATCTTGTTTTCCTGCTGACCATGAAAGCTGCATTTCATCATGGGATAGGCGGTATGTTTGGTTGAGAGCTGCTTTCTGCTTCTCAATCCTTGCCCTCCTCCCAGCTCCCACTGACGCATCACCCTCCTTGTTGATGGCTGAAGCCTTGCCTGTGGTCTCATCGAGGACTACACCATCATGCTGGATCAAGACATCAACGCTTACTAGCAAGCTGTTTGAAACCTCCAAGAAGGGCAGCCCATACTGCTCATCACGAGCTGGGTTATTGGAAAGGCCTAGGGAGGATTGATGCTGGGTAGCAAGGACATGAGTTTTGGGGTGGATAGTGAGGGGCGGTGAAGGGTCCACAGGGCTGGAGGGCTCCATGGCCCAACACTCAGATTGGCTGATCGTGTTTGAACCCTCCACTGCGGACTCAGCTGAATTTGGATGGGCATTACTTTTGGAGTCCACGTAGGATGTTTTGGCGCCTCCCTTTGTTTCTGGGAGAGCTCCAAATAGTGTTGTAGGTGTTGGTGGCAAGATCTCCTGATCCATACCCACCAGATCTGACTGAGAATGAAGAGGCTGAGATGCCATCACTGAGTCATTGGTTGACATCAGTGTCAATGACAAAGATGTGTTACTTGAGCTGCAATCTTGAAGTGTTGCGTCATTGGGTTTAAACTCTCTGGCAACCTCAATGTCCATGGACTCGTTCTTCAATGCTGAACTGCTGTTTTGAAAATCTTGTTCATGAAAATCCACAGTGTTGTGAAGGCTCACACATTGACTCTGATCCAGTCTCCTTATTCCAGAACCTGATCTACTCCTCAGAGGTGAGTCAGGTGCGGAGGATGAGCTCAGATCCTTATTTGTGAATGCTGCGGAGATTGACCTTAATTCCTTCTTGAAGAGAGGACCAAGAACAACAGAGGAATCCTGTCCAGGCGAAGGCACTGAGGTACCAGCTGTGGAACATGAACTTAATGCACTACGGATTGGAGGAAGATTCACATTTGGGGGGTACAGCTTTGCTTCCTCTGCAACTGATGAACTTGATGTGTTGCTAGCAGAATAATTGGTATTGGGTGTATAAGGTGTGGGATTAGGTCTGTCACAAGCCGAGGGTCTGAGGCCCAGTGTGGGCCACAGTTCAGGTTCACTGCATGCAGACCTGACTACTTCTGAACCATCGAATCCAGAGCTAGAGCCCTGACAAACAGCATCAGAAAAATGAGGAGCCATGTTAAAAGTCAAAACAATTGAACAGAATTCAAGAGTTGAGGCTTGATCAAATGAGCATGTACATGATACCTTGTCTGTGCCTGCGCCAGGTTTACTTGTAGAGGGTGGATCCTTAGAGGGAGAAGAAGATAAGACGTCTGACCTCTTCTGCACAGGCCCCAGTAGCCTAGGTTTAGGACAACAAGATAGTTGCAAGAGTGAGGTAGGAGTGAGGCTGAGAGTGAGGTGTTATATAGTCAAAATCTCATGATGTAGGAGTGAGGCTGAGAGTGAGGTGTTGTATTGTCAAAATCTCATTATGTAGGTGTGAGGCTGAGAGTGAGATAGCGATGTGAAAAATATCCTGTCATCCCTCCCTCTTTTCCTCTACCTGGAGGCTGCAGATGCCATTATCACAGCTAGCCTATTAGGCGATGGTACTGCAGAGGACGCTGATGAAGGAGGGGCTCCTGGGTCATGCACCCTCAATGAGGAAATCCAAGGGGTTGAAGTGCCAATGTACTGCAGGAGTTCAAATCAATGGAGGATATCTTTGAGAGTCTCAGAGAGCAGAGCACATTTTGCACATTTACATGTCTATCTTGAATCATTGTTGACCCTTAAAAACAATTACTATGCACACAAGCTAATATGTCCTCTCACAATGTCTGTCACTTTTAAGCTAGTAGGCCTCAGGTCTCTCTTGTGTCTCTCTAGGGTAGGCACTACTTCCTTGACACGCCTCCTGCTGCTTAAAGCTGAGAGAGATAAGGAAAAAAATAGTGGAAAGCAGGAAGATGAGGGATGAACAGCTGGCTAAGATTTTGAAATGTGAATTCAACAGCTCTGAAGCTAAATCAGAATTCTAGATAAATGTAAGCACTGCAACCTCAAGTGTATCAAGTAAGAGGTAGAAGAAAAGCTCTAAGCTTATGCTCTGCTGCTAGAACAATACCTGGAGGAGTGCTGCTAACCCTCTCTCTCTCTGGAACCTTAGACACCATGCGTTTAACTGGAGACGGAGATGGAGACAGGAACTTGCACGGCAAAGTAGGGCTGGGAGGCTTGTTGCTCTGCAAATTCAAAATTTGATTGTGTAAGTAAGAAGCAAGCATAGTTAATACTTCAAACTGTCCTAGGAGTTTTTGTTTGGTGAGTTGTAGGATTTCCTGAAGAACTCAGCTCACCGCCCATTCGTCTTCAGACTTCGCAACGTTCTTAACCATGGCCTTGATAAAAGTTCGAGAACGTAGGTCCTCCTGAACAGGCGGCATCGGTGCTTTCAAGAATAATAAGTAATCATAATGATCAGCACTCACCCCCATTTTTTTTGCTTTAATCTCCATTGCTTTTTCATCTAAGAGTTGGTGTTCGTGCTGGAAAATTTGAGAGTTGTTTCAACCCAGAGGAGAGCCAACTGAAAGAAGTTAGGACATATGTCGTGTATCTTACCATAGAAAGCAGGTGAGCATGTGTCTCAAATGTTGTGTGAAATGCCAAGCTCACGACTTCACTCCATCTATCTGGAGCAGTGAACCTTTGAGACTTTGATGCAGATTTCTTAGCATCTGAAATAAGCATTAAAGTATCTTGAGGCTCCACGAGACCAACGTTGATGTTTGGCTCCCAGTCAGGCTTCTGTTGAAGATAAGACATTTCAAACTGGATACTTCTGTGATTGTTAATTCATGAGGATAATAAAACGCCAGGGATTGTTGTAAAGTCACATAGCATAAGGATGATGAGTACTATCGTAGAGAAAGCAGTACACATCACAGCAATATTCGCACAATCACATCTCTTATCCATGCTTATCAGCGGAATGCTGGTGTCAAGAAGACATGAAGCTTGTAAGTTGTGAGAGTGTGGCGAGGTCCAGACCTAAACCTCGTGATCTACTGCTGTTGCACGCACAGGATGGGCATCTGTCGTGTGCTTATAAATACCATTTGTACCATAACGACATTCAGGTTAGAGATTACGTTTGGAAAGATACCTAACAATATTACAACACAACACATGCAAATGCAAATGCACTTTGCGAGGAAATAGCATTTTTTCATTATGCGTCTTGATGCATACAAGGTAATACCCCGAAGACAAGAGAGTCTGCAGTAGTGTCAAAAGTTGCATCAATTAATATTTTGGCACCGCAGTTTGCAGGATGTGCTGTTAGCATTTTGAATCTAACTTTTTTTAAGAAGCATGTATATGCCATTCGCAATGACTATAAAATAAGTGCATAACATTAAAGGAAGCACCAAGGTGAAGAGTTCATGTTTCAAGCCTCACAATATGAGTTGGCCTGAAATGAAACTGTTAGGATATTGTAGGATTCATATTAGGGTATATGTTCCTTTTATTCTATCCTGTGGAGTACATTGCACCAGTTGCGTGTGCATTCACCACAGGTAAGCATTTATTCGTTGTATCCCCCTATCTAAGATTAAGAGATGTAACCAGTTGCGTGTGCATTCACCACAGAACGATAGGTTATGGGCCCCTCACGCTAACCTCTGCGCCACGGGATTTCAGTCCAGAGATAGCTACATCTAGTGCGAAGATATATGCACTTTGAAGGATGTCAGCCGATAGGGATCTAATTTCTGCGGTGAAATTGCCGAGTCTTACAACGAGCAACTGGGTAGAATGGAATCTGAAGTTTAGGCAAGTGTGCGACTTGCAAGAGATTAAAGAGGAAAATGTTTTCTTGCGGAGGGTGACATCCTACTGGGATCTACTACAGAGACCATTTTCGGCAATCTCGGACACTGAAAATAGTAAACGAAATAAAAGGAACATATACCCTAATATGAACCCTACAATATCCTAACAGAAACCCCACACATGAGTGTCCTTCACAGATCAGAGATGGCTACTTCAAACAGAATTATCTACTGTGATGAATTATGTATGACTATATGTTTCTTTGATTCTATCTCTTCCATGAATTATGGCGTATGGTCAATTAGGTAACCTTTTAGAGTGTATACTTATTACTTGGAGCTTACATGTTCAGTGGTAAAGGTAGACGCATGGCTTTGGCTATTAAATCATGCAAGTGGCCAAAACTACATTGTCAATGTTTGTGGATCTATGTAAATCATTGATGACATTTCTGAGAACATTTCTTTATTTGTCATCCAAGACAGTACTCACTGTGCAAGATAATACAGTCTTCATAAGAAATCAGTTATCCTTCCTTTACAAGTCACCACATGAATTAGGCTAGGTCTTAAATGTATGTTATGTGTCATTCTCAAGATATAGATTGTCAGATCAAGCTCTCATATGTACTTTTAGTGCTTCCTATTCACCTCATACATGATAGCCTTACAGTGTAGAGTGCTGGATGAATTATATATGGGGTGCGTGGCCTCATCTTGACTTGCCTACTAGAGGATTGGTGAATAGGATGGCAAAATGCCCCATCCAAAGCATGCTCTGCTATAATAGATATGATAGTAAATTTCTTAATGACTGGATAAAGGGCGGTGTTATTGTGCCAGTTAGAAATTATTGATTGATATAGGTAGGACAAGAGTCAGTGGATGTCTCATGGTACCTACTTACAATACTTAAAATATCAATCATTGTCAATGTTAGAGAATATCGTCACCTTTTTGTAGGATTTAGTCTTGCGTACTACTTGAAGCGTCCATACATCAACGCTACTGCCTGTTTGAGCAAAGGGAGTCCTAGTTGGTTTGAGTGTTCAGACAGCAATATGATTACTCAAGCACGAATCGTTATTTACAACATTATAAGCACTTCGCCTAGTACGATTTAAGCATCATAACATCGCCTTATACGCCTTGCATTTTATGATATCGGCATAATTATGATTGAGACAGGCGAACCCACATCAGGTGATTGTATATTAAGTGAAATCGAGAGACTAGACCAGATACCATTGGGCAGGGTTTTTTCCGAACTGCGCACTGAGAGTTTACATCTTCAACGGCCCTCATCGCCAGTTGCGCTGCCTGGAGAAGCTTTCTTGCCGACCTCCATCATAAAATGCCAAGCTGAAAGTCGTGAGACCGCAGCTGAATTTTACCCTGAAGCACCGCTGACATCTGTATGGAGCTATCAGGTACGCATTTTTAGAAGTTTGCTCCTCAAATTGGTTTCATTATTTGAAGGACAGTAGTGCATGCATACTTGTCAAAACTCTTAGAGTTCTGATATGCAAGAGCTAGTCATTTCTCCTTCGACTCAGTAAATACATGTCTTCTTGTCTACATAGTTGGAACTCCAAAATAGTACTGCTTTTAAAACTTTGTATCGTAAGCCATGCTAAAAACTGAAGGCTCTAAATGTCAATCACTCTATTTCTTTTTGGAATCCAGCAGCACCCTTTCTTCAAAGCCATTTGGAGCAGTTGCTAACTGTACTCCATGCTCAACTTGTGCTCCTATTCCACAGGAAGCTCTCCCAGATGGAAGGATACCTCTCCAGTTCTCTGAAGCTCTGCAAGATGCTGATCCGGAGGAGGTCTATGCTGCCTTACAGAACTATCCAGACATGCTCTCTGCACAACAGGAGCAAACTGAGTCTCATGAGTTTGAATGTGCCAACTTCCAGATGATGCCAGACAGGTCTAGATCAATCAGGTACATTATTGTGAAACATTGTGTCTTCCTTAGAGATTAAAAATTCAACTGCATGCTAACATGTCCAGGCTCAGAGGCACAATTCTGCTGTGCACTTTCTATTCTCAGCAGTAGTTAGACTATAACTGATCTTTTGATTGGTGTATTTGCTTCTGTTCATCTTTCTTTGTGCGCAGACATGCCTCAGTAGAGGGACGACTGCAGCCTATCAGCATCCTGCTTCTGGTAAGAGTAACCTTAGAGCATGGCATATGCTGATGTGTTTGGACTGATATTCAAAGGAGCTTGCGAAAAGAAGTCAAGTGTGTGCTCCTCTGTTGTGGCCGTTCAGGTGGTGGGAACTAGGGGGGATATCCAACCCTTCATTGGTATTGGCCTGAAATTAAAGGAATATGGTCACAGAATTCGGATAGCTAGCCACAAGGTTTGTTGGAGGCATTTGCTGATCCTTTTTTAATCCTTGGAAAGGGAACCTCAATTCTATAACTAGGTTTTGCTGCTGGTAAATTGATATTATTCCTTCTCTGATGTTACTTCTAGGTGTATCGAGAATTTGTTACTGGCTTTGGATTGGAATTTTACCCCATAGGAGGGGATCCAAAGGTCATGTCCGAGTTTGTGGTAAAGAATCGGTGCGACACTGTGCTTGCATGTACAGTATGATGATGGTGCCATCTGGTACATGGCCATTCATGGCTTGCACATATATAATCATTTTTATGTTATTGACCCTCAAGCATACATGAAGACATTAGTGCCCTTGCAGAGGCATCCTGCCTGGATCCTTGAACAACATGTCTGAGGCCTTAAAGCAAAGAGAGCAGGTCAGTATGCTGTTATGGACCATGGACAGACGCTTAAAATATACTCATGTCTTGAGAATGTATATTTCATATTTGGGACTATTCAGAAGGTTGATTGATCACAACACCATACGAAAGATGGCTGTGCAGATGTCTACATGCATAGCTGTATCGGGCTGCAGGCTTCTATTAGTCATTTCACATTATTCCTCTTGTGAGAGTGCCTTTTACTTCTGATTGGTAGGTGCGGGACATCATGTTCAGCACATGGGATGCCTGTGTAAGCCCTGATCCTGAGAACCCTGGTGTTCCTTTCACGGCTGATGCAATTGTTGCCAATCCGCCAGCTTATGGGCACACGCACTGTGCTGAGAAGTTGAACGTCCCTTTGCACATTGTTTTCACTATGCCATGGACACCTACAAAGGTGTGATGATGTATTTGCTTATTGCAAGATGATTAAACATAAAAATATAGAGGTTTATTGCAACTGAGGCCTATTATGCACAAGAAGAGTAAACTACAATGAGAGCCTGAATCACTACTCAAATTTTACTCATTTCCTGCAGAGCTTTCCCAGTCCATTTGCTCGTATAAGGACTGACATTGGTGGAAACAGCACTCATGCCACAGAGGTAGTGAGGCACTTCAAATTCAAGACTGAATAATATCTTAAGACTTCCTAAATATGTTTCTGGTGTATGCAATACTTTTTTCAAAGCTAAGCAGTGACAATTTTAACAATTTGGGAGAATGAGTTCATAGAAATTCCTTGTTCCTCAAAAATATAGATGTTATGATTTGAATTTAGAAGGCAGTTCCAAACACTGCTGCTGATATTGACTCTTGATTTGTTGAACCACTTTAGATGATGAACTGGCTTAGCTACTTTGCTGTTGAGGACGTGGCCTGGCTTGGAATGTCAGACATGGTGAAGGAGTTCAGGGATAAATTCCTTCAACTGAAGGGATTTGGACCGCTTCACAGCTCACATGCAATTTACTACTCTAAGGTGAGCGATGTATTTAAATTGCCTCACAATTCGCATGTAATTTATTACTCAAGGGTGAGAGATGGATTTAAATGGTCAGTGTCTCAAACACTGCACTCCCTCTGCTAAGAATGCACAGTGGCAAAATGAGACTAGCAACAGGAAGGGAGCACAGGGCCTTACATGATTTCTGATATATCTTCAGGCTTCATGCCTAGATGCACCGACAGATTAATATGTATAGCTTCAAAATTTCTAAACTCTTCCTACCGTGTCCTTCATTTTAGTGTGATTAGTCATCCAATTACTCTCTGTGCAGATTCCCATAACGTACATTTGGTCTCCTTCTTTGGTGCCACGTCCTCCTGACTGGCCAACACGCTGTGAAGTTGTGGGTTTTGTGAATGTTGAGCTGACCAAGCTCACTCAGTACACTCCTCCCAAGGACATCCAGGACTTCCTGGATGCAGGTGATAGTTCTGATGCAAGACTCTTCCACTGGTCAATGATTAACATTTTAAGCAACCTGGCCCACTTCAGGATGCTCTCTGTCTTATTCAGTATCTGTCAGTGATTGTCAGCTCTGTTCTTGTTGCGCACAATGAATACTCTTACAGCCATGCGAAGGGTACATAAGGTATGACCATTGCATGGGTCATTTCAAATTATATGCACACTCGAGTAAACATGAAAGGATCTCTTTATCCTGCCACCTTGGGTATTAGGGCCACCACCTGTTTACATCGGCTTTGGTAGCTTGGTTGTGGGTGACCCTAAGAAGCTGACAGAGTACTTCGTTGGAGCATGTGAGCTGACAGGGCTACGGTACGTGACTCTGGCAGGGCAGTAGAAGGATTAATTGAGTAGTTGGACATGATGTGACAAGAATTAAGGATGTTTTATGGGACGCACCATAAGAGTCGTTCCAATAATCTCTTGCTGGTTTACTTAAATTGTTTTCTGAGGTCACTGATAGAGTTGCGGGAAGATATGGCATCTTCACTCTTCTTTACTCCTTGCAGGGCCATTATTCAAAAAGGATGGGGTGGCTTAGGTGAGGGATATGGAGAGGGAGGGAAGCCAATACCAGAGGACATCCTATTCATAGGAGTAGCACCCCATGACTGGCTTTTTAGACAAGTAAGGGATAGACAGGTAGCCATTGAAACCATTCCCATACTTTTATCAACTGCTGTATTCCCGCACCTGCCTGAAAGGTATCTAGGCCCTACTAAGATGTTGCTGCTGTCACCAGAGACTGGCCTTGCTTGTGAGTGCTGCTAGGCACTTCACACGTACTGCTATGAGTGTTATGAGTGCCGCTGATCACTTCACATATACTGATGTGCTTGCAGTGTTGTGCTGTGGTCCATCATGGTGGGGCAGGAACCACGGCATGTGGGTTATACAGTGGTGAGTAGCGTCGGAAAGGAAAGATGTGGAGGGAGAAAGGTGGTGGTTTGTTACTCCTAGCTTTTTAGGAAGGACTGAGGAGGCATCAGCTTTAAATGGCGCCCTACAATTGAAAGATATCAACCTGCATGCCATCGTTGACTTTACCTAAGGTTTGTGAATCTGGCATCACTGCCTTTAAGTGTGCAGGTAAGCCTACATTCATTGTGCCGTTTTTCGGGGATCAGCCCTTCTGGGGTGCTGCTTGTCACAGCGCTGGTGTTGGGCCTCAACCAGTGCCAATTGATGAGCTCAACACGGTCCGCATTTTGGAGGCTTTTAAGATTCTAATTTTGCCTTTGTGAGTCTGCTTGAAGTCCTGTGGATTCTTTTCTAAGTTCATCATTCATAAGGCAACCAGCAGCCCTGTTTTTTCAATTTCATGAAAATTAAGATATAAGATATTTTCTTTATCTTTGATCAGGTATCAGAAAACAGCCATAAAGGTTCAGCAACAAATGCTTCAAGAGGATGGTGTTCAGGGGACTGTGGACCACTTGCATCAGACCATCTATGGAGCTCTCTTCACCAGCGGCAGAACATTCAAGTGGGACTCTCACGAGCTGCGGCCAGGACCCTCCAACGGGATTTATCAGGTGCTGAGCTTTTCAAAAAAAGCAGGATAAAACATTTGGGGCCCATTTTGCATAATGCAATCATGATGCCATGCCATAAATGTAACCTCTTCTCTTGCATTACCAATAGAATTGCATAACAGATTTCTTGTTCACGTCATGATCACAATTATGACAGCGTAATGATTCCTTCATCAGAACAGCTTCTCTATTGAGAGCACCTTAGGTACATATTCATGTAGTAATGGCCAATGGAAATGCTGCACAGGATTTAATTGTTCTTGTGCAGGGCATTACATGCGATTTGGGACGCTCTCTTATCAAAGATAATAAATCGGAAGCAAGCCCTGGCTTAACTGGAGGAGCGTCAATGGTTGACTATAGATGTGCAGAGTTGGTGCATGATGTGAAAGAGGCGGTTCAGACGCTGTTGCGTGCAGCCATACAAGCTATCACAGCCCTTAGCATCTTGTCTGTGCTCTATGTCTTGCCTCTTCTGTCGTGGGCCGCACTGTCATTCATGCGCTTGTTCAAATTCCAGACCAACAGTAGCAACAGCAAGTCTAAGAAGTCCTGAGAGCCTTTGTAGTGTAGCAATTAAGGACTGAAGTATGCATACTGCTTATTTCTGTTGTAAATTATGAGGGACAAGGTGTATGTCTGATCTCCTGTCCAAATGTGTGTTAGTGTCATGTACATGCTATTCACAAGTGTGCATTATGCCCATAATGCTTTATGGCCTAAGTATTTTAGCAACTACAAAATGCTAGCACATTACAAGGTATTAAATGCTCAATGTACATGTGTTTGATTTCTTGCAACTTATTTGCAACAAATGTCATCTGTGCTGATCATCAGTTACTAGGATGTGTAAGTGCATGTAATTTGTACTAATTACAGCATCAGCGCTCAGCTCTGCCGATGCTGCTTTTACTCTCAGAAACCTCTCCCCATCATTGTAAACAAATTAGAGCACGTAGAATTCATTATCCAGTGGAAACAACATTTACCATGGTCATGAAATCTGCTCATGAAAATGAGAATAGGTAATCAATCATATTTGCTGCCTGTACGTCTGATCTTTCATCGCAGAGAGAAAATGAACTGCTGAGTGCACTGATGATCTGTGCGCATTTAGACCGATACCCATTACCTACGCTGTCCTCATTTGCCAGTATGGCCACATAGACGTAAGGTTAGGCTCATGCATCTATAATGTTTTAACCAAGTACAATAGCCTTACCTGGCCTTTATTGCGTTATTTTCCGTGTCCGTTTTTCAGGTCCAAGGTAAGTTTCCACTTAGTGTGGAAACAAAAACTCGACGACAGCATTAGAACTGGTGGACTCACTGAAAATTCAACATCACATGAGATAATATCTATTAGTGTATTCGTGGTGTTGTCCATGTGATTCGTCATCAAGTTTAAACATGTTGTCGACGGAAAAAGACTTCACAGCGGACATTTCGTCACATCTTCCTCCACTCACAAATAGGAGGCCTATCAGGTCTCCAATAATCGTTGTCGTTGATCCTCCTGCCCCGGACTCTCCTACTTTGAAGACAAAGCAAGTTTATTTGTTGTCAAATACCAGTTTATGTGTGACAATTATGATGATACTTACATATTTTACATCATATGTTTAATATAAGAGCTTAGATGATTTTTCTTCTTTTGACAACTACGACTGCAGTAAGCTCATCAACGTCCCGCCACATTCACCCAGCACTCAGAGAGTCTCAAACGAGCTTGAGCTCCAAAATGTTACACCCACAAGCCCACAAAATGCAAAATACCAGAACACTGCACGCCTTGCCAACATGAAAAGGTGAATAGGTACATTGCAGAGCTATGACTGCAGAATTGGCGAACTATCCTAACTTCCATAATCTCTTATCACTCTTCTTAGAGATCAAGATTCAAGGAAGCTGACTTGGATGTCATTTTCAGAGGTAGCTGTACCACCGGCTTTACTGTTTGACAGCTGGTGGTTTGAGGGTGGTCAAAGATTCACGTTGCGCCTGGTCTACAACACATCAAAAAAGATCTGTTTTGCAAGGTGCCTAGATGTTTGTAGACTCTTTTCCTTATTCTACTGATTTAATGTCAAGAAGCAAGTCCTCATTCTGCAATTTCTCTGCTTATTAGTACAGATTTAAGACTTACCAAATCCTTATGATTACCAAAATATTCTTACCTGCACTTTTTTCCATTAGCACATTCCAATTGTTTCTAGCAGGATCTTGCATTTTTACACAAAGACTACTCCTTTTTTGTCCTCGTGCATGCCATGAAACTAATGATGTGGTGTAGCATGAATGTTGCCCTCAATGGGGAGCCATGCAAACATGGCATGGAGGCTCAGGCGCAAGTCCTCATGGTGGGTTCTGTCCCTGTCTGTAGTAGGGCTCATGCCTTATCTTCATGTTTTAAGTCCCTTTCTGTAGTAGGGCTCATCCCTTATCTTCATGTTTGAACTCCCTGTCTGTAGTAGGGCTCATGCCTTATCTACATGTTTTAAGTCCCTGTCTGCAGTAGGGCTCATGCTTTATCTTCATGTTTTAAGTCCCTGTCTGCAGTAGGGCTCATGCCTTATCTACATGTTTTAAGTCCCTTTCTGTAGTAGGGCTCATTCCTTATCTTCATGTTTGAACTCCCTGTCTGTAGTAGGGCTCATGCCTTATCTACATGTTTTAAGTCCCTGTCTGTAGTAGGGCTCATTCCTTATCTTCATGTTTGAGTGCTGAGTAATTGACGAATCTCTCTCTTCCTGTAATGGAGGCTCATATTAGAAGGTTTTCAGGAATTTGCAACTTCATGTACATCCTGTTGTAAGAGTGACTATCTGCCTCATGTATAGTGTGCTCTGGGCTCAATTAGACTCCATACAGCATGGTGTTCATGATTATATCAGAAGAGTATTATGCTGTTGAGGTATGTTGGTCTGCTTGTAGGAGCCTTGGGACCTTCATGTTGGAGCAGAGATCAACATCCTGGGGAGACGTGTTACACTGAGGAAGGTGAGTGGGTATCTTTCTGAGAAAGCTGTCAGAAGGTTCAGGTACAGTTTGAGTGAAGCACATATTGGCTTTATCAGCTGTATTGAATTCAGCTTATGGAGCTGTCAGATGCAACAGTGCACTTCGACTTCCTCTGCTGTTATAATGGTGCCTATGAATCATATTGAAGAATCGAGCCTTCCAGCAATGTACTCTCATACTTCCATACTTTCATGTACCAGACTGGAGATACTGCAACACTCAACTGGCTAGATGGTCAAGCTTTGGTGCTGATGAAAGAAAAAGACAGGCTGCAGCATGAGTTGGAGAAGTACCGTCCAGTGGGTGGCTGATTTTCACTTTCTGTATCTCTTGTCTGCATAGCTTAATTTTGCTTAGTACCACACTTGCATGGAATGACGGATACTATCTTCCTGCCACATGAACAGATCGCAGATTTGAAAATTTTGATTACTTGGCAATATGACACTGTCATCTGTTCCTATTTAATTGGCATATGCACTTGCACTGCATTCAGGTCAATCTGCACATTGCACAATTTGCGTCACCCCTGCTTTGTGAGACTATGCAAGTAGGTGCCCTCATTGACGTTTGCTGATTTTGTGTATGTTACCCTGCAATGCATTGACATTTTGCCTTGTTAGGCCATATATTGAAAGTCGGCATATTCCACTGAAACTTGCTCAGTACTTCCTCCATGGAAGCTACAGTTGTGGAGTGTCCATAATACCACTAATTGTGGAGTGTCCATAATACCACTAATTGTGGAGTGTCCATAATACCACTGAGTGCGTCGAGTGTCCATAATACCACTAAGTGTGGAGTGTCTATAATACCACTGAGTGTGGAGTGTCCATAATACTACTAAGTGTGGAGTGTCCATTGTACCACTGAGTGTGGAGTGTCTATAATACCACTGAGTGTGGAGTGTCCATAATACCACTAAGTGTGGAGTGTCCATAATACCACTAAGTGTGGAGTGTCCATAGTACCAATAAGTGTGGAGTGTCCATAATACCACTGAGTGTGGAGTGTCCATAATACCACTGAGTGTGGAGTGTCTATAATACCACTGAGTGTGGAGTGGCCATAGTACCACTGAGTGTGGAGTGTCCATAGTACCACTAAGTGTGGAGTGTCCATAATACCACTAATTGTGGAGTGTCCATAATACCACTAATTGTGGAGTGTCCATAATACCACTGAGTGCGTCGAGTGTCCATAATACCACTAATTGTGGAGTGTCCATAATACC
>BEGY01000044.1:240066-379591 GCA_002335675.1 Chlamydomonas eustigma | reverse complement strand
GGTTATGATCTTTCATTAAGCACTTGCTGATATCCAAGCACACCACCATTATCACACTTCTAGGTTATGATCTTTCATTAAGAACTTGCTGATATCCAAGCACACCACCATTATCACACTTCTAGGTTATGATCTTTCATTAAGCACTTGCTGATATCCAAGCACACTTCTAGGTTATGATCTTTCATTAAGCACTTGCTGACATCCAAGCACACCACCATCATCACACTTCTAGGTTATGATCTTTCATTAAGCACTTGCTGACATCCAAGCACACCACCATCATCACACTTCTAGGTTATGATCTTTCATTAAGCACTTGCTGATATCCAAGCACACCACCGTCATCACACCTCTAGGTTATGATCTTTCATTAAGCACTTGCTGATATCCAAGCACACCACCATTATCACACCTCTAGGTTATGATCTTTCATTAAGCACTTGCTGACATCCAAGCACACCACATGCTTTAAAACACCCATGAGGTCTCTCAGACCAGGCCACAGGTCATGCTCCTGCAGTGCGCCTTCTGACTGCTGCTGATTGCCACTGCAACTGTCAAGGCTGAGTATGAGGAAGTTGAGAGCTGGAAGGCTACTCAGCACATCCAATGCCTGCAGAGTAGGAGGTCACACAAGTCACACAAAATCATGTACAGTCCCCATTCATGATCTACTCTCTTCATAACTTAGTTTTTTTGGGAAACTTTGCATTTACACGTTTAGAATCAGCTAGTAAAGTTAGTAAAATTTTGATTTAAAGGTAGGACACATGATAAGGTACTGGACAGATCAGGATGTTACAACTTTTCAAATAATATCAACCGCAATATATTTTCTCACTCTCACCTCCTTGCCCATCATGAGTGCTCCAGTACTACAAAGGAGCCTCTGCACCTGTTGACGCTGCAGTGCTGCCATGCAAGAGGAGACAGATAAACAGTAAAAAATAACCATGGAACATGTTACTTTAAGGGCACAGATTGCAGAACATGCCTAGATTGCAGAACATTAAGCATCTGATACTAACAAAGGTCATCACTCATTTCTTATCAACACATGATGAGTTGTCGCTGTCAACATAAGAACAACGTACAGAACACTTACATCAAATTCATGAGTTCATGAGTTCACTCACCAGTCAAGCTCATGACTGTTTTCCTGCAGGAATCTGGCGACACGTCCTTGGATCGCAGCAAATCCAAGTCAAGGAATTCGGGTTCCTCCGTTGAGTTGCTGTCCCTGGGAAGGCTAGTGTCATCATCCCTGATATTGCTTGCAACTGCATCACACCCTTGCAGAAACTGTGTAGAATTGTTTGAACATGTTTTTTTAGCTGCAACAAATAGGCTAGGGGTGCCTCCTCCCCCTCCAGAGTGTTGGTGGTGTCTCAAGTACGAATTTGGACTATTCTTTCCTGCTTTATTTAGATGGCCTTTTCCAAAAGAAAACTTTCCCCCGCTTGAATAAGACTGACTTAGTACTGCACCATCGTTACCTGGGTGCTTTAAATCTTTGACGTTATTGTGGCAGATGCTGACCGGACCATCTTTTGTGAGCGAGTTTGGACTACAGTCCATATATGAAGGAGTGTGCAAGATATGATGTTTAGGTGGTAAAGAATTCAAGCTCTGAGAGCTTGACCCTGGTGCAGGCAACAACTCTGCTTCATGTACAATACGCCAATCATCTGGCGTTGACATTGCACGCAACTTATATCTCTGAATTCGGCAAATTCAAACCTGTATGAAGATGCAGCTTGTAGGTGGGGAAAGTTCGGAACTGATCAGGGTTTAGGTGCAAGACATAGATCTTGCTCAGGGCTCAAGCGACTTGTCATACATACTTTATAAGTAATAAGAGATTAGAGCATATAGATATGCATAAGCGTTCGTGTTAATGAATAACAAAGGATGCTGTAGTCATAACTCAATTTTGCCCAAATTATGTACTCTTAGGGGCAAAGTAAGTTTACAAAGTAAGTTTGGCAGGAATGAAAAGCATGAAATAGATTTTAGCAATATCGGACGTCGAAGATGTATGCAGAGTGTAGCTCTGACATTATTACTGAACCAGACTAAGGGTTCTGAAGCTTCTCAGGTATCTGCGTCAGTGCCATTCTGGACATGATATATCTTCCATCTTATGTTATATCTTACTGCAGTGATTAGAATTGCATGGAATGTGGTGCATCTTACGAGTGTAAATTGGCTAAGTGGCTAATAGTACTACTTCACATCCCTCTACGTAGATGGCATATTCCTGTGCCTGCATCATTTCTTGCTAGGTCACAGCAACATCCAAATCATCAACATGTAAAGAGTTGTACTCTTCATACATGTCGTCTCCTGACTGGAGTGGCCCTGGACCTTTGAAGGTAGCTCACCTTCCGCGGTTGGAGCATACCTGTACCTCATGTTTCCCAGTGAGTGTATTTCCCTTAAGCACAATTTACATTGCATCATCAAAAGAATGATGTCTTGCCTGTCCTTATATGTGATTGTATATACTCAAATAAATGATTAAAGACAATTGTGCATCTACTTCTGCTTGGTGGTAACAAAAAACGATTTCATGATGGTGATGTGATACACTGCAGCTTTGGATCCATGATTTTGAAAAATTCTGGAGGATATTATTTTCAGACATTTTGTCAGCACTTGTCATGTTCAACTTTAATGGCAGGCTTGCATTGGGACCAGTTGCCTTGTCAGAGCCAACTTCATCTACCCCAAGGGTGGGAGACTGCTTGGTCTTGGCCCTCCCTACCCTTTGGCCATATTCTCCTCAGGATTTTTGGTGTCTAGTGAAAGTTACCAATCACATGCTGAGGCATTAGCTGCATGGGGGTACGTTTGATTAGGCATTAGGCGCATTGGGGTACGTTTGATAAAAAATCATGTTGTCTGTTGATGTGATAGCTTGAACTTCTGACTGCAGGCTGTTGTCTTCAGTATTCACACAAACTTGAATGACTGATTTACCTATGCAATGTTGTTGGATGTCACCAATCAAAGCTCAGCCAAACTGAGGAATGCTTTACAGCACTCTCTGGCTTTCTGCTACAGAGCACATTCTTTTGAACTAACTAGCAACATGTATGTAAGTGATTCCCTATTTCCACTATGTCTCTTCTGTTATCCTTTGCACAGGTACACAGTATTGCTGTATGATCGACAAGAAACAGTGGCAGACTTCCTGAACGATGTGACCTGCGTGAGAGCGATCAGGGATCTGATTGACTGGTGTGAGACAGACCCATTGCTAAGTCGGATTGCAGACACTAGAAACGTATTTCTAGTGGGACACTCCAGGTATAGTACAAGTCTTTGGGAGACTCCTCTCTATGTACCTGCTCTTCTTGTTGAGGAATCAAGCCACGACAGTCTCTGTCAAGTATTATCTAAACGCATCTATTTTGTTTGAAGAGACTGACAAGTTGGCAACTTGAGTATGAAAATAGATAAGGAATTTTGCTGTTGGCAAGAAGGCAATGAGTGAATACCTCAATAAAGAAAATACATAGGGAATTAGTAAAAGAGTTTGTGTGTTTGGAAGTCAACCCCATCTCCCAACATGGTGATTATTGTTTGAGAAATTGAGGATGTAGATCATCAAATTAGGGAATGTCATGAAACAGTGTCTTGTAATTTGTTTAATTGACAGGGGTGGGAAGTTGTCTGCGTTAGCTGCAGCTCAAGATGGCCGTGTTGCCGCCTTGTGTCTTATTGATGCAGTGGACAATACACAGTACGCCCCTCTTGGCCCCGGGTGAGTAAATGATGACCTAGGAACACTAGTTTATAACTCTCTGAAACATCTAGCGCCTGATATAAACCTAACAATTGTTCTGACTAAATAGGTTGTGAAGAAAGTATAAATGGGAGAGGGAAGCTGTGATCGCAGTTCGGTCCATTTATGGTCATCTATGTTGTCATTTCATTTCCACCATTTCGTATGTCAGTTTCGTAAAGATGGTGCCTCGCGTGTCAGGTTCCCTTCGGCTGTCGAGGCTCTGAGAGGCGGTGTTCAGCTTGAACATGAGATTGGCTCCCCCGCTGTGCCTGTTGAGAAAAGGGAGCCAGTGCCTGTCGCGGTTGTGGGGAGTGGGCTTGGAGGGGTGTGTGCACCCACAGAATCCAACTACTCTCACTTCTTTGAGGCAAGCAGAGGGCCTGCCTGGGAGGTGGACATACGAGATGCAGGTAGACTGTCTGAGAAGGGAGGCATTGAAGTGCATGCAACAGGAGTCTCTCTCTTTACCCTTTGATTGATCTTTTCATGAAGACCTGCAGTCAGATCTCTTGTCACAAGAACAAACACATGATTCTTACCTGCAGTCAGATCCCTTGTGGCACGAACAAACACATGATCCTTACCTGCAGTCAGATCCCTTGTCACAAGATCATGATTATTTGTATGGTGCTTTAAATGAACAGGAAGGCAATGAGCTAACTTTTCTGAACATAAATGACAGGTTAAGTCCTAATCCTGTGTTGCCGTGATTGTATTTCTGCTTTGTGACAGGTCATTTCAGTTTCTTGGATCAAGAATCTCCACTGCAGCGTGCTGTGTGTCCAGAGGGTGATAGTGATGCCGGAGCTGTGCGACATGTCAGCCAGGCTGTCATGGTAGCCTGGGCCGAGACCATGATCAGGCAAAGAGGGATAGATCGGTTAACGAGGGTGAGGTTTGAGAAGAGCCTCCATATAAATTGCCTTGACCTTGATTACAAATGCATTAAATCATAGCCCCTGCTCTTTCCTATGACCTTCTCCCCATCCGTAGTAGCTGTTTCTTGTGCTGCCATGCTCCTTTCCACTCTATGACTTTGTATACTCGACTTTTTCTTTCTCTCCCCTTCCTTCAGGGTTTACCTCCTTACCCTGAAGCATGTGGTGGCCCCTCAACAGCTCATAGTAATCAGGTCTCTTCCACCCCTGCACCACGACTTCCCACTTGGGGGTCTCCATTACCTCAGTTTTATGAGGACACACTGGGAGCCATGAAAGCAGCACCCAGTGAGAAAAATCCTTTGGATATGGTACGCAACCTCCAAGCAAGCCTTGCAAGGCTGGACATGCAATCTTCTGAAAAGCCAGCATCAGCATCAATTTCAGGATCCATTGAACAAGGTACTGAACACAGCAAGGTTTCTAGGGGGGTTATTGTGAGCGAGAGGGACCTAGAACTTCAGCGATCTGCAGCGGAGGCAAGGAAAAGAGTCATGGCATCTGCGTCCACATCTACTTCTGAGGACCTCCACAGTAATGATATGTTATTTACATCTAAAGATATAAACACAGGAGTAGATGCAAGTCTGAGACAGGGCTTAGATCGCATGGTACAACGATTAGCCATGGATGTCAAATTGACAGGAGGATTGCGAGTGCGATTTAAAGGATTTGACATAACTTGATTTATTATTTGATGTATTGAGACATATCGTATCAAGTACGTTCAGTGACAACTTGATTTTTACAATTTCGGAGCGATTCATTCGCATAGTTACGTTTTTTGTGCAGATGCATTCCTCAATCCTTATGTCAGTAAATGCATGAGGTCCCTTGCATTCTCACTACTGCGGGGGGGCCAAAGCCGGAGTCATTTAGTACAGTATGAGGACTTCGCAATCCTCCTCGACTGTGGTTGGACTGACGCCTTCAAAGTTGATGAGCTAGAACCTATCATAAAGTAATATTTAGAAGCATGTGCAGCACAAAATCTGATGAAATTTCTTGTGGGCTTGTACTTCAAAACAAAAGACATGGATACTTGCTTTTCTGCTACATGCATACAAATATAAGTCAAAGCAAAATACCATCATTGTAATTCTTTACTACTGTGCAGAGTCCTTGATCGTGTGGATGCTGTCATCCTTTCTCACCCTGATCTCCATCACTTAGGGGCCCTCATCTACCTCATCGCCAAGTAAGTTCAACTCTAAGACATTTATCAGGATTTATCAGAATGAATGCTGATGAATTACGCAGGAAGAAATCGCTCCTCTTGCATGTCAGCAAAGAATTAGTTGTAGTCAAGCGTACAGATCACACATAGGTATATAAGTCGTTATTATGAGCAGACCTACCTGTTCAGATCTCATGTTGTTCCAGATGATGACGCCTGTTTTAATCTTGTTTCATCAGATGTGGTTTGAAGGCTCCTGTGTATAGCACCTTGCCAGTGCGCCGCATGGGGGAACTGTTCATGACAGAGGCCCTACTGGCCAAGCAGGCAAGTGTGCTGTCTACTGGATCCATTTCTTTGACTTTGATGACAATATATTCATCCAGAGCAGCAGACCACTGGTAGGCATTGAACCATACTGATTAAGGTTGCCCGTGTAGGCCGAGAGTGATTTTGATCTGTTTGGTATGGAGGAGGTGCGGCAAACCTTCTTAGAGCATCCCTGGTTTCAACTACGGTACTCACAACTGCTGCACATCACAGAGGGTGAGCTTAAATCACCCGCACTAGGCGTTTGAAGCTGAGCAATGGTGGTATGTTTGTGCTCAACAACTTGATATGAGGTAAGCTTCTGTCCCTTATCTAGATTCAAGGATAATGTAGGGAAGCATACTCATACTTGATCGTACTTCAAGCACTAACATTAGTAAGTAATTCATCCCGTGGTAGGCTTTTAGTGCTCAGAATAGATAGGAGACTATCCAGCGTGATCCTCATAAGAGCCATTCTTGTTGCTTCTTCAGGCAGATTGAGTGGTTTGCAGCTGACGCCTTACAATGCGGGTCGTATGGTGGGTGGTGCCATCTGGAAGCTGGTACTGCCAGATGGGTCAGACTTAATCTATGCCTTGGATTGGTGTCACAAGAGGGAGAGGTGAGCGAATGAGCCACTTCAGTAGTTTAGTTTGTATTGTGGCATCACAACATTTTGAGGGGAGACCCTTTCTTCACACTGTGCGCGTTGAGTCTATGTCTACGTGAGAGGGAACTTGTTTACTTCTTATTCTAACAGGAGCCTCTAAGACATAGATTTTGTGGATATTCCTGTACCTGCATCAGCCCTTACATGCATACATGCCGTAAGATGTAATGCAGAGAGGCTTCATTAGGAGATGAACCGTAAATATTTACACCATGGACACGTTGTAGGCATTTAAATATGGCACTGCTGTCTCACGTGGTGACCAATCGCCCCGCACTGGTCATAGCGGGGGTGGCTGGGTGCCTATCGCCAACAGTCAACTTGACCAAAAGAGATACTGAGCTTCTTGGTAAGAAAAGTTAATTGCACAGTGGAGCAGATTCCTTATTTTAGGTCAAACAAGATTATTGACATTATTTCTTGTATCTTAAATATTTCCAGATGTGATTCTAACAACTTTGAGAGGAGACGGTTCAGTCCTGATTCCGGTAGATGCAGCTGGCCGTGTGCTTGAGCTAGTGCTGCTGCTGGAAGAGTTCTGGTCTAGGGAAAAGTGAGTATAGAAAACCCTCAAGCATTTTAAACCTCCGGTTAGAGATGAGGTGGATGAAAACGAAGCTTCTGTTGCAATAAACCTGTCATGTTGTCATGTTGCGTATTATTAACACAACTTAATAAGAATCTCTACCGCTAGTTGGCCGACTCCATTCTGCTTTCAGCACACGCATGCATTCTTTCCAACTTTGTTTTGCCCTAGGATGGCATATCCTGTCGTCCTCCTTTCACGCACTTGCAAGACTATGCTGGAGAGAGCGCAACAGCAGTTGGAGTATATGAGCAACCACATTGGGGACACATTCGGGACAAAACGTAGTAACCCCTTCAACTTGAGCTTTGTGAAACCTATGTGTGGCCCAGAAGAGCTAGGACATTTGCCTGCAGGTCCAAAGGTGAGCCCCCATAGTTGCTAGAATGGATGAGTCAAATGGCGGCCAGTCATGACTATGGACAGACATGCATTGGAGGACTATCACTTGATTGTTATTCATTCATTCACAACAGGTTGTCTTGGCTGGTAGTCCAAATTTAGATACAGGATTCTCTCGCAATCTGTTCCTGCAATGGGCTTCAGACGAGAAGAATACAATTTGCTTTGTGGAGCGTCCTGAAGTGAGTGATCACGTATCATGATACAAGTAGCTGATAATGAGAGGTACAACAAAATATGCAGTCAGGTATCATGTTACAAGGAGGCTATACGGTCCTAATCCTTATACATCCTGAGCAGCTTCAGACTGCAGAAATCTTAGTACAAAGTGTGAACAGTCATCCTGAACTGCATGCATTTATCATGGAATGTGAACAGTCATCATGGACTGCATGCATATATCATGGAATGTGAACAGTCATCCTGAACTGCATGCATTTATCATAGAATGTGAACAGTCATCATGGACTGCATGCATTTATCATGAAATATGGGAAAGATTCCCAGAAGATATTCTACTGCTACGTTCCAATCAGTCCTGCTGCAACATACCGTAAACAAACAAACAAATGCTCCATTATCTACAAGTCTCCTTCAAGGATTTGTGTGTGTGATGATGTATAGGAAGGGAGTCTTTCAGACCAGATATTAAAACATGTACCTGGTCCAGAGCCTCTTGTCTTAAGAGTTGAGCGTGTGGACCGTGTTCCTCTCCAAGGACAAGAGCTAGATGAGTACATGATTCAACGGGGGCAGGCAGTGGAAGTAGTTGTAGAGGAGGAGATGTTGGAGGAAGATGAGTCAGCAGATGAGGCTCTGGAGACTGTGGAGCATTCAATAGGAATGGAGGGAGCATCAGGGGAGACCCGTAGTGAAAGAGATGCTGATGTTGAAGGCAGGAAGCAGGAAGCTGAGATGGGGGAGGCCATGATGATGGAGGGTATCATTTCCTGGCAGGTAGATACAACAACAGGTACATTGCCTGCAGTCTGTGAGGACGTGGAGATGAGGCAGTCAATGAGGGAGCGATTTGAAGGATTGCTTGCACTGAGGAGATCCTCCTCCCTTCTGTCTTTGTCTTGTCATGTGGATGAGGACGGTCTGGCAGTCACAACGGAGAGGAGGGTGCTGACTGAGGGGTTTGACGTTCCCCAGGTGTGATGATTTGTATTTGAGTGCAAGGAAGTTCTCAAGACAGGTTTCACCATTGAGAGGCTTATAACCTGCATTTGACACAGTCCTGCACATTCTATGCCTGGGCTGATAATGCCCTATTATGTCTGCAATCCTGATAATGCATCGCTATGCAGGGCTCAAGTCATGCAATGTACCCAGATGAAGATGAACCCATGTTGGAAGTATGGGATGCCTATGGAATGGTATCTAGTGGTATCCACATGGAAGCTAACTCCTCACTGTTGCAATCCTATGAGCCTGCTTTGAATAGAGACCCCAACTCATCTGTTCCAGGAATATCTCCACAGGTCTGGAAAGAATCATCCTACATTATCTACTGATGTCTTCTATAACGTGCACTATGCAATCAATTGGCCTACGAGTGCAGGGTCCCATAAAATTGTTTAAATTATGATTATTTCCGCTGCTTATTGCCTCTCATGCACCATATGGCTCTCATTGTGTATTGTAGCATGCACTCAGAGATGCTGTTGATATGGAGGAAGAAGAGGTGGAGCCTGAGGTTCCCACCAAGCTTCTTACTGAGACCATTGTAATGGTTCTTACAGCTGCTGTAAGGTGAGGGGAGAATGCATCATGCATTCCTGCTTTCATCAAGGGGAGCAGAAAAACATAGCTTATTTGTTACACATATTTTATTGTCAAGCAGTAATTTGTTACAAATTGTTGGTCTCTCTTTGGCTGCCATATTTGTAGCAGGGATTAAGATTATGGAGTGCACATTGAAACAGCACTGTGTCATTGATCTAGATATCAGGTTCACATCTCCTTGAGAAAAGCAGGCAAGAAGCGTTGTGATATACAGAGTATATTTGATAGAACTTACTTGCACTTCTCCGCAGGTTCTTTGACTACAGCGCAAGAGTGGATGCACGCACCTTGAACACAGTCCTGGTAGATATAGCGCCACGTACACTCATGCTGGTTGGTGGAACGGACATTGAGGTGCAAGAGCTGTCACGTCAATGCAGCAAGGGCCTGTCTGACCTCAGAACTGTAGTGCTTTGTCCAGCCCCAGGCTCTACAGCAGTACAAGTACCGTTGCCAAGGGCCGTGACCATGTACCTGTCAGATGCTCTGGATGAGGAGGTGGCGGTGCGCCCCATCATGCAGCGGTACGCCGTGGCCCAATTGGAGGCAGTGATCGCGGCACCAGATCCGCATCATGTGAGAACAGCTTGTGAACGAAGGCATGAGTATTTAATAACAGAACTCATACTTATCAGGAATAGGAATAGGAATTAATCAAGGACGAGAGCAAATTAGACTTAAAGTTCTCAGTGTTCTGCTTATTTGGTGTTCTATCTGACCTGCCAGCTCTTATCTCAAAATACTTGTCCTTTTATCATTCCTGCTCTCAGCCCTCCTTTCTCCAGCTCCAACCATCAGGAGAGCCCCCCAGTGGGGAAGATGTGTTCATTGCAGACTCCATAGCAGGTGTTCAGTTGTCACTGGTGAAAGAGGCACTGGCAACTGCAGGTCAGGCCGGACGTCATAACATCATTTTGTCATCATAACATCATTTTGTCATCATATTTTTTGTCATGCATGTGCAGATTGGTTCTTTCTATAGTGAAACTATAATGGATGAGGGATTGAGCTCGTTAACATTATTCACAGGGTAGGTAGAGCCTTATTTAAAGACTTAAAGCACGAGTCACCTAAAACACACTGTGCGTAACAATGTGTCAATAATATCATGTCATCATTGGTAATGATTTCAACTCAAGCTCCCTGCTGCCTCTATGTTCAATCCTGGCAGGCCTTCAGTCCGTCTTCCAAGGACGAAAATTGGTTTGCGGACATGTGTCTATCTTCCATAACGCAAACGACAAGGCCCACTTGATCTTAGAAGGAGCGCTGTGTGAGGAATTCGACAAAATTAAGGAAGTGATTTATGCTCAGTACAGTGTGTGCTGAAATGCATTGCATGCTATAATGGACATTTAACAAACGTGGGTGCTGTATTTGAGTTTTTTTAGGAATACATCGAAACATACTCATCTTGCTCAAAATTTCCAAAACTGATTGGAAACAGGCAACCCTTCTCTTCGCTTCCGTGACACGGAAACCTACTAGTGTTAGCTATGTACCTCTGTGGAACACTTTAATTTATGTGAGAACACTATAAATGATATGGGCTCTTGACGGTGCCCCCACCATCACCGGTATGAACCTACTCTAGTCAAGCTTGGCCCTATCCTCCCATTGACAACCTTAAACATACTTACCTGAAGGGGTGGGCACAGTGATCAACAAGGCTGTCCCTCCATTGCCTTGGCCTACATTGCACTTAGTAGGCTGCGGTAGTGGCAGGCGTCCAAGTGGCGTTCTGCACCGTTTAATTTCTGGTAGGGGGTTGTAGCGTTCGCGCTCCTCCCCATTACTCAAATATCACAATGTTTGGATCTGATCAGATTACAACATAGTATATACTCATATCGTGAGTTGTACTTTTTAGTTTAGTGTGATAGCAAAGTATAAATAGTATAATTCTAAGCAATCAAATGAAGCATTTCACAGATTTGACATCGAGCAACTATGTGAGACATGCCAAATTTGTTCTCAAACTCAAAATGCAGACGACCCTTGCAATTACTTTGGACATGTCCCTGTGCAAGCAAAACATTTCAGAGAAACTTTCAAAATTGAGAACGTGATTAGAGGTTATTTAAGATTCTTCTTAACTTTCTCATCATCAGCTTGATTATAACTGTTATCATTCCTTAAGTGTTGGGTCGATAGGTACACCCTAAAAGCAGTTGATTCCTCGTACCTCGTACGCATGCAATAGCCTTTCACGCAGCCACTCCATGGTAAGGCTTTCTGTCCTCAAATCCTGCGCTCCATGCAAAAATGATTAGTCTTTGTGAAATGTAATGTTAAAAACAATGCAAGGTCCAGGATATGCAGCCACTTTGTCAAAACAATCACTCTCACAGTGTTCATGCAGCCCTGCATTCTCTCTCACTTACTAGCTGCCATCTCTCCAGAGGGCATGCAATGACACCATGAAGTTGCACAAGGTAGGCTTTGCCGCAAACAGGACATAGCAGCCGATCTGACGAAGCAGTGGCATCGCTACCTGACATATGGTTTGCAGAACATAACATTTAGATTGCTCTTTCTTTCACAAATCATGGGTAGCCTCATATGAAGTATTATTATCCTTTATTATCATTTAAAATATGAAGTATGTATGTACGCAATGGGCGCATTTTGTATAGGCTGTTTGATTGTTTACAGTCTGTTCAAAAAGCCGCAACATTGATGGGGTACATACAGACTCATGCACACAAACCATTGAGTATGAAAGGACAAGAAATCCTGACTTATATCCATCAGAAAGATCATGGTGATGATGTTGCCTCACCTTCCTGTCCCAGAGAACAATGCTCTGCTTCATACTCAGCAACCATGTCTGCTAAATGCCTTTGCTGCTCCTCTTCCATGGCCTCCAACTCAGCTTCTATCATTGTAGTGTACAGTTGCTCCTCCAAGAGCTTGAGAACCGACAGCTCCTCCTCCTCTGTCAAAATATCATCTATATTTGTTTCTGATGCTTCATAGCTGCACCATCCTGAGAGTGCAGCCATTATACAGACAGCTCACAACATGCAAAGCAGCATTGAAGCCAGAACATAAGACAAGAGGGCTACCTCAAAGCTGTATGTGCAATAAAGCATAGGTGCTTATTGCAGTCTTGAACTTTTAGGATGGCCTAATGAGTCCATGCCAACGATCCATACACAGCCTAGGGGTCCATGCACAGCCTAGGGGTCCACGCACAGCCTAGAGGTCCATGCACAGCCTAGGGGAAACATGCTCAGCCTAGGGGGGCCATGCACAGCCTAGGGGAAACATGCACAGCCTAGGGGTCCATGCACAGTTTACACACCTCGCGTCCTCGATACTAGTACTCTTCCACCAGCCAGTGGGTTGAACCTTGAGGTCACAGGTGGGGTGAAACATTCAGGATGTTCTCCACTAATTCCTCTTCTATGACTGACTTCGCTGAGGTGTTGAAACGTTCGGAGCCCAAAGTTATTTTGTTCTGAGGTCAGACATCCACTTGCTTGATTAGGTGAGATTTTTTGGAGGGATTGAGGTGGTGGTGGGGAGGCTGGAGAAGAGGATGTTTGGTGGTAGGACTCCAGCAAGAAAGCAGCACCCTCACGTGCAATCTGGCGTATCTCATCATTCACACGTTCCTGGGTGTAGAGGACAACAGAGTCGAGAGCAAATTGTTCTGTGTTTGCTTGCAGACACTTTTTCTTATCATGAGGTGGTGCAAAGTATTTAACTGAGGGCACAAAAGAGGGCAGCTGAAATTCGCCGTGAGGCGACTCAGTGACTTAAAGAGCAACTTGAGAAGACTCTAATCTTGTTCGATGAAGTCAAGATCCTACTAGTCATAGCAGCAATGTGACAACGGAATCATCCTCAAATGACATTCATTTCACCTGCAAAGCAGCATCTGCTGGTGATGGTGAGGATTGCAAGCCTGCCTGTTGTATGGCTGCTCTATGCTTCAATAGCATCTCTTGCCTCTTCTCTTTGCTCTTCCGCACACAGTCAATCCTGATCTGCATGGAAAGATTGAACCTTTGGAATTGCTGAGCAGTCAAGCCAAAGAACCCCAGGCATTGTGTAATGAAATACACTTTGAGATACAACAATAATTACTATAGTATCTAAACTGGTACCTTGTCATGCAACCGAGAAACCACATCCTTCACCCTGCTCCGCCTTTTATCCAAACTGGCTACATTTTCCATGAGTTAACCGTATTTCTATGAATCAAAACATCTCCTCTTGTGCATGGTCACTGCATGCATAAATGCAGCTAAGTAGTAGCTGAGGAAGCTACAAAATCGGACTTTTTGCATCATCTGAGTTTTCGTAAATATACATTTATCATGAGTCCATATCAGGTCCTAGGATTAGAACCAACAGCTAGCAAGTCCCAAGTGAGAAGGCATTTGTTGTGTTTTAATCGCTCAGATAATTGAGCTCATATTGTTAATCTGATTCAGGTTAAAGACGCGTTCAGGTTCGTGGAGTAATGTCCAAGTAATAAGAAGCGTAAACAAACCGCTGCCTGCTTGTCTTACTGAGCGCAGAAAACTTTGTCAAATTTATCACCCAGACAAATGTGCAGACACTATGAAGCCTGTTGCTGAGGCCAAGTTCAAGGACATCAAGGATGCCTATGACTCAATCTTAAAAGGTTTCTATCAGACTACTTTGCACTGCATTAGAAATAGTTTCCAAAGTATCTACCTCTGTCATAAGTCAAAATACTGCATACTTTATCATTATTAAAATGAGGCATTCAACATCTTATTCTAGGACAAGCTGGTTACGCGCCCCCTCCTCCTGGTTCTAACCCATCATATCAGTATGCACGTGCATATTACCGTGCTCAAGGCGTTGACAGAGGAGGCCCAATACAAGTTGGGGGGCCTTATGGTAAGGCATTAACAATTCGTAATTGCTATACTTGCATACTAATAAGTATCTTCGAGTCGTGTCCTCCACTTATGTCCTGTCTTCTTGCACAGGTGGTTATGCAACAGAATTTGATTTTTACAGGTAAGACCTTCTAATTTTCAGAGGAAACTTTGCAGCTGCTGAATTCGAATCTTGGAAAAAGTATTATGGACATGAATTCCTGCAAACTTTAAATGAAGGAGTATTCAAATGATATCACTCTCTTGCCCTCATCTGGTGTATGTTTCTTCCTTCTCTGCGCGTATCAAGGTAGAAGTTTAAATTCAGAAAGACTGCATCATGATGTCATCTTCAGGGCAATGTTCAGGACTAATCGCAACAACCCTCTCATGCTTATTCTGGCTGGGCTGTTTGCTATTCCCATGATTTCTGCTGTCACGGGGTTGCTGAATGGGTGGGGATAATTATGTCTGTTGTTGAGATTCTCATTACACTTAAAGCCCTTCTGAAGAGCACTCATGGTTTTTGAAATGTGAATGCCATACCCCTGTGCAGGAACATGACTTTTGTTCAAAGGTTCAAAAATGAAGGAATTCACATGTTCACGACTGGAAGATTCAGGTAAAGCTACTTGCACAACAGTTCATTAATACGCATTTGTGTTTGACGATTAATATAAAACATGGTCCTCAAAAATTAGTTAATGTATATTTTTGAAATCATAGGGTGAATGGACATGACACGCTTGCTAACCCTTTTTCAATCCGTCACCTTGATAACATGGTACGTCAAAACTGGGTCACAAGCTGTAAAATTTATATCAATTCCATGTCATCAGTATTGAGACTCTGAGTAATTTTGAGAAGGATAACTTCTTTTCTGCTTACTGTTAAGCATGATATTGATTTGATCTATGATTTAGTAGGATGGAAGTGGAGGATTGAGATGCTTTGTGTGCGCTTGCAGGAGGACAGCTACATCTATAAGTCTGAAAAATATGCTCATCTACGGAAACCCACAGCAGAATGTAATGAGCGGCCTTTGCCAGAGTAGTTAGCAAACATGTATCTACGTCTTGATCTGAGACCAGCAAAAGCTATTTTCATGATCTCAATGTACAATGCTGATCATGCTGTTTTGTTGTTTATCTGGCCTCCTTTCATTCATCAAAGGGCATATGTCATATACATTACTACTAACTGTTTTTACAAACGTTTTCTGTTCATTTGTGGTAGTTGTTTCATGATCTTACCAATGTTGCTGCGATCTGCGGACTTCAAGAACTAGCCTTAACTCATCAATGTTGCAATGTCATTCAAAATACCAGGATAAGGGAGAAGATTTACTATTTTTTTTTGCCAATATTTTCTACCATTTTGGAACAAACAAATATTTAAACAGTCGTGTTGTTTTACATGGTTATTATCACAGATTAAGCCACGGCTTCCTGTTCCATGATACCTGGAGGCAAGTCTATGGCTGCTGAAGGAGGCCTGGATTCCCCTTTCATTAACAAACTAGAGGAAATCCTCTCTGGTGGCATTGATCCTGGGAACCCTTCCATCGGAGGCAGCCTCTCCCTACTCGTAGGTCTTGGAGCTATCATGCTCTCTAGCTGCCGGATTCGAGCTTCCTTTGCTGCAGTCTCCTCTCTGAGCCGGGTAATGAGATCTCGCTGCATCTCAAGTTCTCTTTTGAGGCCCTCAGACAACATGAGGCTGTCACCTGGACTCCCAGGTCGGCGCCCAGTAACAGACAGATTTACAGCACCATTGATACCAGCCACTCGGGACTTAAGGGTTCGGATCTCCCTTCTCAACTCATTGATCTCTTTGATGAGAGCAGTATTTTCCTGAGAACATAGAAACAGGGTTGTAAATAAGGTTGGAAATTAAATGCTGAGGAGGTGACTTCATGAGAGGCTTGATCATTAGGTTGTAGTTCAGAATCAAATGACATTTCTGACTCAAGAAGGCAGATCAGTACCTGCATGATGCGCAAGTTGTCAGTCCGGTGAAGCTCTGAATCTTTCGCTAGCTTCCTCTTCAAAGTGTCTACTGTCTTCTCGAGGTACTCCCTTTGTCTTGCAGCCTATTATGGGGACCATGAAGCATCAGCATCACACATTTTGACAATAACTTGAAAGACAAACGGGAGAAACTAACATTCCTGAATATACTGAATCAGGTTTTGTCAACGTAGAAACGCCTACCTCTCGCTCAAGATCTGCATCCTCTTCAGTCCTCAGTGGCTGGTTCCCGCAGTATTTGTGATACAAAGCCTTAACTTGCTCTTTCAAATCCTTTGGCTCCTGTAATGAGAAGGTGGATGTTCAGATAAGGCTGCTAGATCATATTACGCACTTCATTGCTGTTCGCCTGACACAAAAACAATACTGCCTACCCAAACATGTCTGTATGTGCTGAGGCTCTATAACAGTGTACATTACCTGGAAGTAGGGTATAATGGCCTGTAAGTCATGCTGCATGCGCTTGAGTAGCTGTTCAGCGTCGCTCTTGCCAGTGCGCTGAGTCATAACCTCTTGCTGTAGACCCTCTTGCTTGAGCTTCAAGTTGGAGATGAGTAGATCTAGACCTGAGTTGGTTTTATGATACCTGCATTGAATGGTGAAAATATAATAAGAGTTCCCTTTGCACTAAACAGCCAGCTGGTACAAGCAGCCAGTATCTACGGGTGGTTTTGTCTATGGGCTAAAGCTGTTTAAGACTGTGAGTCTGCAGCGCAGCAAGTTCAGTTGGTACCCTATCCCTTCTAACCTCTCAAGCTCTCCATCCATCTCCTTGATCTGCTCCTTCATGTCAGAGATTTCTTGTTCTCTTGGCTCAATCTGCTTCTTGAGCTCCTTGATCTTGTAGTCCAATACAAACTTAAACTTCTCCAGTTCTTGATTCTTCTTCTTCAGATCATAAATACGCCGTTCCTACGAGGATAAACGCTATATTATAATCTAGCACTCTCTTACATAGGATACAAGCTACATTCTAATCTGACATTCTCTTACTTTCCGTGCAGCATTCAATCAGCAATATATCAAGGTGACAAAATAATGGCACAATTCACACTTAAAGATTTTGAACAACCCCATCCTCTTTGAGGTTGCCTTACCTTATCACCAATGGTCTCGTCTCTCTCCCTGATCTCCCTCTTCAAACTGGCAATGTCTTTCTCCAAGGAGGCAATGGTGGCATACAGCTCCCTCTTCTGCTCAAACAGATTCTTGATCTCTTCCTTCTGAGCCTCGATGTCCTTCTGAAGAGCATTGAACTTCTTGCGCATGATACCATTCTCTCCTTTCAACCTTAATGAGCTCTCTCGCTCAGTGGCCAGCTTGCTTTCATACTTCTCCTTCAGCTCCTCAATTTCCCTGAAAAGTAGAAAATTCGATTTGATTGAGTGGCGACTTGTAACTCTATTAGCAAGTTGAGACATAAGAAAGTTTTTTTAGACCTACACACCAGTATGGGCTATTAGTGTGTCAGATATTATCACCAGTATCTGGATTGCATGAGATATAGAGCATGCAGTATATCCTCACCGATCTGCATCTTCCTCAAGCTGCCTCTTGATTTCCTCAAACTCCCTCTCCAGCTCAGCCTTCTCCTGTTGCAACTGCTCAATCTTCAAGGACTCCTCTGCCAGCTTTGCTTCATAGTCTTCTGTCAATTCAGCAATAACACGTTCATGACTTTCAACCAGCAGGCTGTTCTGTTCATCCCACCTACAAGTCAGGTGGAGACCATTCAAAACAATTAAGGAACAATAGAAAAAAACACAAATTCAATCAACTGCCTAAACCAGATCCCTACAATCTAAACCCTAAACAATTAACACTTGATATTTTGTTGAATACTCATCCAATTTAAATCCTCTACCTTTCATTGAGGAGCTCCTTCTCTTGTGTCAGCTGTTGGAACCTTTCTACCTCAGCCATGATCTTAGCCTGGTACTGGGTATCCAATGTAGACAGCTGTACTTGAGATCTCTCTTCAGCCAGTTTCAGCTTCTCCTCATACTCCATCTCTTGCTCATTTTTCTCCTGAAGCAGCAACTCAAACTTCTGACGATCCGCCTCCAGCTCAGCGGTGAACTTGTCGGTCAGTTCCTTGACTCGCTCTTGGAGGTGAAGATCCTTGAGCCTTAGCTGATACTCTGTTTGCATAGTCAACTCAGCAACCTATTGCAGATGGGAAAGGGTAGGAATAGATGGCAGTTGAGCTGAATACAGGGGAAATTTCTCATAAGATTATGCGTCTCATCTGGCCAATGAGAAGGTACGATGCATACATCAGCATCAACAACAGTACCTGTTGCTCAAGCTCTGACATTCGGCTCTTCTTTTCATCCAGCTCACTGCGAGTCACCAGTACTTCTACTGCCCAATCCATCCTCTCCTGATCTCGACGTGCAGCTGCCTTGGCATCCTTGTCCTTGACGTCATACACAAAGATACAACCATCATCTGAGGCGGTGACCAGCAGCTGTTCATCCCAGGTCATGCGCAGTCGAGTGATAGAGGAGTGGTGGCTCTTGATCTCTTGGAATTCACCTGGGGAGGAGAGGTGCAAGATCATGAGATCAACAGCCAACAGAGTCAAATACGTGTATGTAAATTTGTATCTCAAACTGCATGTCAATATGCCACTCTTCATCATCTTCTTGTAACTACGAAGGAGTGATTCTCGACAGAAATGATTCACAATCTCCTGAAACTTTTTCACACCTGTGAGCGGAAACTTGTACGTCCTGAGAGCACCGCTCTCTGTGGCAGCAAACATGACCTTGGCATTTGGCATCAAACCCACTTGGGTCAGGTTGGTACCTGCATCAATCTCCTTGGTGATCTGGGTGCCAGCACCGGGCGCCTCCTCAAACTCCTTGATCTTCTTATCAGAACCTGAGGAAATATAGCCATAACATAACAGCGTCAAGAGCAAGGCTTTGTTTGCCACCTAATCGTTCATATGACCATGTGCAGGTCATGAAGCAAATTAGCGCCATGCGTTATAGGTAAAGACTTACCTGCAGCGTACAAGGTCTTGCAGTCTGGAGTCGCCAACACACTGCTGTAGTTGCACCCCTTGAGCACATTCTCCTTCTCTCTCTTGAAGTCTTTGAGCCTCCACTCATACACTGCACCGTCCATGCCCGCTGAAATAATGCGGCTGTCGTCCGGGCTCCAGAACAAACTGCGCACCTTTCCATTGTGCCCCCTCAGGTTACCCACATTCTCACACGTGTAGGTGTTGTAGATGGAGATGGTGGTTCCATTCACTGCTGCAAAGTACTCTCCACCAGTGGAGAAGCAGCACTCCCTACAACCCTTGATACCCAACTCCTTGATGGACTTCAGCTCCTCCATCAGCACTGTCATCAAACGCAGCTTGTCAGCAAAACCAACCAGGATCTGACCATTAAAACAAAACAGCAGTTAGGATGGAGACGTTAAGTTAGAGGAGAATGGATAGATGAGAGGCGCCAGCATGTGATTCTTCATATTATTCTTATCTACTCTATCCTCTGGTGTTATCTTTATTACTTGTCTTGTAATTTAGTGAGAAAGCACGATGAAGTGTCGTCACCATTGCCATAAGTTGCGAGAAATTGCAATGGAACATTTCACCCAAAGTTCCACCCAGAACATCACCTGCAGGCCATTGGGGTGGATGGCCACGCTGTATATCTCATCAGCAAAGAACTTAGTGAGCTCACAGGTACGATCAACATAGTTCCATAACCTTACACTCTTGTCTGTGCTGACCGTTGCAATCAATGGCTTGCGAATGCAGATGTCCATGCCTGTGATGGGCCCTTGGTGGTTGTTGGTCCCCAACACATCAAAGTTCATCTCATCTGCCTTCATGATCTCACTGTTACTGAGCAGCAAGGAGTACATCTGGTTGTTCTCCAGAGAGCAAATGAGGTGCTCCTCATTAGGAGACACCGCTAGGTACCTGCAACAAGATACGCAGAAATCAGGATTCATAAGATCAGGAGCAACACAAATATCATGTCAGCTCCAGAGGATGATTAAGCAACTTGTCCTCTCAGTCACAGCATCCCACAAATTTGACCTGCTACTATTGCTTCAGTCACAGCATCCCACACATTTGACCTGCTACTAGTGCTTCAGTCACAGCAACCCACACATTTAACCTGCTACTAGTGCTTCAGTCACAGCATCCCACACATTTGACCTGCTGCTAGTGCTTCAGTCACAGCATCCCACACATTTAACCTGCTACTAGTGCTTCAGTCACAGCATCCCACACATTTAACCTGCTACTAGTGCTTCAGTCACAGCATCCCACACATTTGACCTGCTACTAGTGCTTTACCTGACTCTGCTGGGGTTGTTCTCGATAGTGAAAGAGCGTGCTTTTCGATAGAATTCTTTCTCATCCTTCTCAAAGATGGTCACCACTCCATTATCCTGCCCTACCACAAAGCCCTTGGAGTAACACACAATGCTGGCAGCTGCCAGGCCATTGTCAGTGTTGAAGACACTCCTGGCATCGGTGCCCTGAGCATGAGGACAACAAAGAATGTTCAGCTACTTGCATCAAAAGCTTTGCGTCCCAAGCTGGCAGCCACCAGTGCCACTGGCATTGAGGCCTGATCTCCTGCTAATAAGCATTCACACTAAAATTCAAACCTATGGTTTGCGACCCTGCTATTACGCATTCACACTAATATCCAAACCTATTGTCCAGTCCCCTGATGAGACCTCTCACCTCCATCATGATGATTTCCCCATCTATGGTACCCAGTAGCAGCCTCTCCTTATTCTCTGAGGGATCACTTGGCACCCAGTACTGACTAACCACTGAGGCTGGGTCACGCTTACCCAAAGCTATGTTTAACAACTTGAGGGAACCATCCACAAGTTTGAACATCTTGAAGATGCCCTGACCGATGATGCTGACCATAGTCCCGTCGCCAGGACTGAAGGCACACTGCGCAGCAAAGGAGACCAGGCAATTAGATGGCATGGACAAAGTCTGACCTCACCAGGAAAAGTATCCAATGGGTGGTAACTTTTTAAATGGGAACCTTTTCAACGTTCTCCGCATGTTCTTTGTATGTTTTTCATTAAACATCTTACTGTGTAGATGGGGGATCCCTGTTGGTTGGTGGTTTTTGCCACAGCAGCCACTTTGCTCTTTTCCCACACCCACAGCACCAGGTTGTACTCGGGTCCACCTCCTTGGGCGAGAAGCATCTTACCGTCTGAACTGAAGCACATGCTCACGTACTCCTGCAGCCATTGTGGTGTACATGTTCACTCATCCGTAGCATGCACCATATGCATAGAGACGTTTGAGATTGCATTTTCCTGATTCCTTTAATAAATTGACATCTGCTGACAGTCAGTGGAAAGCTTACCTTAGAGCCAGCGTCAGCAGCAATTAGAACTTTCCTCCTCTTTAATGTCTGCAAATCATACACTGTAATCATGGCCTTCTCGGCTCGCTCAGCCACAGCAAGAAGCTTTTTATTAGATGAGACACATATTGCAGTAATTCCTTCGCTTTCCAAAGTGCCGGGAATAATACGTTGCGTTTTAGTATCGGCTGAGTAAAGAACGACATTGTGTCCAGCGGGATAAACGACCGAGCCATCGTCAGAGTACGCCACATTGTCCCCGACGTCACCACGGAACCCAAAAACAAGCCTAAAAACAGGAGTATTTATTGAGGGTGGAAAATAATGGCATAATGACGGAATTCAGAATAAACATGGTATTCACGCGTGGGATCCAATATTGTGTCTGTGGCCGATATTAACCTACCTAGGAGCAATAGCAGCCATAGACATTATGGATCTCTACTCTAAAGGTTCCTGCATAAGATGTTCGAAGTCCTTCGAATATCTGTTTTTGCAAATTGCGATGGCTAGTATGTGTTATTAAAATTGAAAGTATTAAAGGAATACTCTGAATACGTTGAACGTCCATGTCGCTGTACACATTATTGAGGAAGTATGAACAAAGTGTAGAAAAGAGCAGAGATGAAGGCTCTGAAAATTCATGAACGCACTAGGCTGAGACATATAAAAGCATCTGTAAACATGAATAAATCATGGGTATTTCAAGAGCTAACAAAGAGTCTATCTCACTGGGACCAGCTCTTAGTACATAGCCTTGCACAACAAGTGAATGATGCAACCAAAAGGGGGGATATAGATGAGATTATTGAGGTGAATGGTGATCTCTTCTTTGGATTCAATTGCATGATATGAAAGCAACCAATGCTTGCTGCATTATCGTGTGACCTTAGAGCGCCTGATATGTTATCAACTATCATTTCCTATTTTGTAGAATTACCTACCTGGGGAGACTGCTGCAATCGACGCTATAAACACATTCTGGGAAAGAAACATTCTGGCATCAGGTAGGAGGCCTCTTAGGTTCCTTTTTCACTGCTATTGGAGTCCAGGCTTGTCGACATTTGTAATTTATGTGAATGAAAAATATGTCGCAGGTGGTCTGAGTAAATATCAAAAATCCATAGCTCAGGATTCTGCTGTTTCACAATCAAATAAGGTATAGAGACAGAAATCAGCATTATGAGCCAGTCATCTTGCAGTAGATTGTGCTGTTCTGGGCAGTAGCAGTGGCGAATTCTGTGCTTTATGAAGATTACAGCCCTAGCCTAGGCAGTGTGATGTTTGAATTAAAAAATATGATGCCTTGCAGTGTCATAATTATGGCAATTCATCTGACAGGCTGCAGCTGATGGCATGAGGATCCCGGCGGCAGGCCCTGCTGATAACAGTAGCAGTGGCAGGCAGCAGCCTGAGAAGGTTCTAGGCATGTTCAAGCAAGGGGGCAGGTTGCGACCCTCCTCTCAGGCTGTATCTTCAGGGAGCTCTCAGGCTCAGAAGAATCTCACAGGTTTATTCTGGAGTATTCTGAATGAATTTGCACCAGACATTCCCAATACACTCATATGTTACTTTAAGTTACTTCTGCTTCTTGTAACGCCATGCATTGGACTCGACTTGTCTTTACTGTTTTATTTGCTCGTTGCTTGATGTGCAGCGGCTAACCTTGAGAAAAAGGTGTTGAACTGCCTAGGTTGTGGCAAAATCTATGACTGCAGGGCTGTGACAACGGACATCACCCGTTTCTTGGGTAAGTGCGCTGAGGCAGGGCGCAACCCAAAATTTTTCACAAATATTGATTTTTTTTGTTCAGGCCCCTCATATGTCTGTTATGTCAGGAGTAACTAATTCAAATTCAATCACTTATTTCAAACACTTGTCCTCAGAGCGAGATGGTGTCTGCACCTTCTGTGGGGACAAGGTGCCACTAACCCAACAAGAGCGTCAGGAACAGCTTCAGCAGGTCTCATCAACTAATGCATCATGCGAAGATGGCCAGGATGTCAAGGATGGTCATGAAAATGACCAAGCAAGTGGAAGAAGCAAGGCTGCAGTGGCAGCAGAGGCAGCCCATGCGTTTAAGGATAGATTGATAGAGTATGACAGAGAGAGTGCTAAACGAACAACAGTCATAGATGATCAGGTGAGGAGTCTTTAAAAGGCGTTTAAATTAAATATGATTGGACTTTGTTTGATTTGTGGTTGTTAGCACTTGGACTGTGTATGTTTGATTTGTGTATGTTAGCACTTGGACTTTGTATGTTTGATTTGTGTATGTTAGCACTTGGACTGTTGCTACCGTTATGAGATGACCAGTTGGCGACATGCGCACTCATCACATGTCTCTCACAGAGCGATTATTTTGAGATTGACTCAAATGCATGGCTGACGGATGAGGAGCGCAAGTTGTTGAGGCAGAGGAGACGGATGGAGGAGGAAGCTGAGGCAGCAAAGAAGAAAAGGATGACTGTCACCATTGACTTGATGGGGAGAAAGGTGAGGAGGCGTACAAGAGCAGGAGTCCCTACTCAAAGGAATGTTATGCTTATGGTGACAGCCTGACCATAAGGGACAAACAAGGACTTTTGTTTCTTGACCTTTAAGCACCTTGTGAGCTGTATTTATGTCTCAAACAGAACCTGATGGAATGTCTGTCATGCATACTGTTCTTCCTCACTTTGACAGGTCATAGTTCCGGAGTCTTCTGTTCCTGCAGCCTCCTTCACTCTTTCCTCTGATAAGATAGCTAGCAGTGCTCAACCCTCTGCTTCCAGCTCATCTACACATGATGACAGTGCACGCACATCTGTGGCCTCATACCTCCTGCCTCCTAAGGCATCTCTGGAAGAGATGGCACGTGCTGTTTCCTCACTGAGGGACATGAAGATAACCATTAACCCAAATATAAATGGGCCAGCCCCGACTTTGGTACCTCGTGGTGGTGCTAAGAGGGCAATAACAGGAGGCAACAGTATAAGCTCCATTCCAGCAGCAGCCGCAAAGCATGATCTGGGTGTGGCCTCAACCAAGGCTAGGAGGCAGGCGACGCGAGTCCAGGGTGACTTATTTGAGCAATTTGATGAGTTTGGATTGGAGGTGCTGCAGGATGAAGCAGCTGCATGGAGCATGGCACATCCTTTTGACTTGTGTCCCCCAGAACTCAAGCCTGCTGAAAATGAACGTGCCCTTTCTCTGGCCAAGAGGTAAACTTGAATGAATGGAGTCTGATGTAAATTGTGCAGTCTTAAACCTGAAAGGCAAACATCCTGAACCATGTGACACATAGGGCACAGAATAACCAACCATGTGACACATAGGGCACAGAATAATCAACCATTTTATTTTTTGCTGATGTTGCCCTCATGCTCCTTCTCCAGACTTCAAGCAAAGCATCTAGTCGTTGAGCACTCATCCCAGGACCATGAGAACAACCTTCCTCCAGGAATGACACTTTTACGAGGCTTTTTGTCGATACAGAGACAGGTTGGACACTTCAACACATGTCAATAAAAATGTATTAACGTCTCCGTACTGATTCTAAGGGACTTCAGTTCTTTGTAATGCATGAACATTCATGGAAATGGATTAACTGTGAGGTTAATCCACTAACCATGTGAGGTTGCTTCTTCAATCATGCAGGCTGAGCTGGTCAATATGATTCGCGAGTTAGGGCTGGGTCCCGGAGGCTTCTATACACCTTCCTATAAGGAAGGAGGTCAACTGCGTCTCAAGATGATGTGTCTTGGTGTGGATCTTCATCCTTCGCTAATATATATATTGCCAAAGCATTGCACAGTTTGACAAAATGGCCTGGATGTTTTCTTCATGACGCTGTTTTTCTTTTAGTTGATGATCTTTGATTTGCGCAATGTGTGTGCAGGCATCTTGCATAAATACCTCACAAGTGTCTTCTCATATGAATGATTAGTAGTCTCAGTCCATCTCCTCCGTCAGGTTTGCACTGGGAGCCTCGCTCTCACAGCTATGAGCACGTACGCTCTGCCTACGATGGTGCAGTCCCACCAAGCATTCCTCCAATCCTTTTAGATTTAGCCCAAGTGAGTGGTTCCTATGAGGCATGCTTCAATTCAAGTAGTCTGTTCCGTGTTGGCAGGGGTAACCCTGATTGTTCCTCTAGGATCACAGGAGTACCAACACAACCGATGTTTATAATCTGTCCTTGATGACATTAGGAAGTGCTCCTAGCTTGCGAGGCAAAGAGTGGGTTCAAGCAGCCTGGTCCTTATCGCCCTGATGCCTGTTTAGCAAACTTCTATGAGAAGACAGGACGACTGGGATATCACCAGGTCTGTGGAGGTCGTTCAGTAGAGTTGATTATTAAACACTTTTTAAAACATTTTACTTTTTGTCTACGTACAACATGTAAAGCTATTGCTTGACTCACTTTTCTTACATCATTTTTTTGTTATGTGATATAATTCTCACCCATGTCATCTCTGGACTCATTGATTATTACCTATCATGCATGCCACCACAGTATTTCACACATATCACACCTCGCCGACTCCTTTCTGTACAAATTTCAGGATAAAGATGAGAGTGCTGAGAGCCTTCACAAGGGCCTGCCAGTTGTGTCCATCTCTATTGGTGACAGTGCAGACTTCCTGTTTGGAATGACGCCCCAGGAGGTGAGGCATTTGATTCAAGTTGAGACATGTTGTTAGGTTTGGTTGTGTTATGCACTCTCTGGTCTCAGTCAGCTGTAATGTAAATGAGCAATTCGTCTGAATATAGACAAACAATGGTCTTCATTTTGACATTGAATTTGGGCACATGCTATGAATTCTTCATCCAGCTTAAATATTGTGATTTTCGTGCTGCAGACGGTGGCTCAATGTGTGGCGCTTCATTCTGGGGATGTCGTCATATTTGGAGGTACTGTTTCTACGTTACAGCTAACTTTGCCATGCTGTCACTGAAGCCTATTGCCTTTAAATGTTGATTTTAATGTCATGATTTGTATGATCCTGAAGAATTCTCATGTGGCTCTCATACATATCTCTGCGTCATATCTTGATCCTCTAGGCCCTAGCCGTATGATTTACCACTCGGTTCCTCATATCTACCCTGGAACAGCCCCATCTGAACTACACTCAATCACTGGTATTAGACCTGGCAGGTTGAACTTGACCATGAGACAAGTTTAAACAATTTGCAGACTGATTCATTTAGTTAGAGTGTGGAATGTTGGAAAAACTTTTGACTCTGGCACTTTAACACAGATTACAATTTGTTTGAAAATTTGTAAATATATGTAGATCTCTACTTACCAATGGGTGCAGCGTTTCAATGTCTGATAGCTAATCTGGATGAACACGGAAGAGAAGTTCTGCCAGCTCATAGCGTCATTAGTTTCAGATGAAGAGGGTAGCATCTCGGATAATCAAGTTGCGCGCTTCCTCGAACTTCGAGTACGTCCCGACATATGATGCCATGCTCCTGTTACGTTGTGATCCGTGTCCTGAAATGTTCTGTTTACTCCTAGGACTATTTTAGTGAGGCAGAACTGGTGCTTGCGCAACAGAAAGCAAGGGAGGTAGAAAAGGACGACCAGGGAGGTGAGTGCTACGTGAATTAGTTTATTCTTATTACTTATTGATATATCTTCTAATCCACCAGACTCTTCCACTTGGGAGTTCTTCATGGGACCTGCAACCGTCAAAATCGATCTCTCAGCCCTTAAATTTTACCCAAGGAACATACAGACCGTACAGGGTCAACCCGTACATTTTAAGAACTCCAATCCTGAGTCAACAGCAAGCATAGTCAGCCTGAGTGTGGTGTACTTAGGGGCGGGCATGGAAGCTGAAACAGTAGCCTGCAGCAGAAGGCATTCAGAGTCTAGTCATGATCCAGAGTGGATACTTGAGAAGCTTCCACCAGGCACAGAATGTGCTACATGGGTGCCCAACCAGATTGGTAAAATAAAATCATAAGTCATGAATTGTATTATGGCCCCTCCGAACTAGCGCAATGAATGCAGACGACTTGGCATTACATCCTAAGCTAGTCCATATTTTAAGAATGCACTTATTTTGATTAGCGCTCTATTCTAATGAGAATCTTGATGGTTCTGTGGTCTTTCCCTTCAATTGTTGTAGGATTCTATCAATTCAAGAGTGCTGTCTTTCCATTCATGCCAGGCTCAGTAAAAGTGGCCATGGAAGTAAGGATGTTGAATGCTTCAAACTGCAGTGATGTGTTTTGTTTGTGTGACAACATTTTAGAGCAACGATGTGTTGAGCTCTCAAAAAGACTTTATAGTACCCAATCCACAATTTATTGGCTCACCATGATTTACATGATTGCCTTCAGCTTTCAACCCCATTTTTGTTGATAAAGAGCCTGAGCCATTATTTAGCATTTGTTTGTTTTCTTGTAGGATGGCTCTATGCCTGAGCCTAGTCCATCGAGCCACCGCATCAGGTCTCTGGCTGTTGCTGAGACCACCAGAGTTTGTACCCATCAGGATAAGGTGAAAGAATAAATTGAAACAGGAATTTACTGTATACTTGTCCCATCTAAACGTTTTTCTGGCTTTACAAGATTTCATGCCTTGCTCATGCTCATGCAGATGCTATTTGAAGCTCCAAGTGCATATGAGCCCACATGCCCGAGCCTAACTCATAACAAGCTGCCAGAAGCTCCTTTACAGACCCAGGACCAGGCAACTAACACAATTGCTGGAAGCTATTTGCATACCACTGTTGAAGGACATTCGCCTTCGCAGTCATCTGCTATGGCAATGAATTCGCCACTAGGAATGCTGATGAATGATGATATTGAGGAAGGAGATGTCCAGCAATCTCCTCATGGCTGCCTTTCTGGAAGTCAGTTACTTCCACCAAGGCCCCACACATCTGCCTTAGGCTCCAGCTCATCATCTTCCACTGGCCTTGAACCTGGATTTCCTGTCAGTCTATCTACAGCTCCTTCAGCATCCCTGACCAGGGCTAGGACAGCTCCTGGCAGTGCTGCAAGTTGTAGCAGCAGTAGAAGCAGCAAGTCTGGGTATGGTTCCTTGCTCTCAAGCAACCAGGTTGGTAGAAGTAGTCCCTCAGCCTTTGCAGCCCGTACTGCTGCCCTGGCTGTGGCAGCTGCACGAGTCAATGCCTCTGTCGGCCCCCCCCGCGCCCCGCCTGTGTGTCCTGAGTTCTTTGCTTCTGACTCCGGCTCATTGCCTCTAGATGAGGAATGCTCCAGTGAGGAAGCTGATGAGGTGCCATCCATTTCTGAAGATGCTTTTACTGAGAGAATGTGGCAGGCCGCTGCAAACAGCGAGTATGAGGATGGAGGCAGTACAGAGCTGGGGGGTGAGGAGGAGCAGGATGAAGTGGACAGCCTGGCAGGTGTGCAGTACACTCTGCTGCCGGGTGGTGAGGATGAGGATGAAGTGGAGGATAGTGAGGACGTAGACATCTTGACTAGAGGGATTTCAGAGGGGACGAATGCTCTGAATGTGAGCAGAGAATTCGCTGAGGGCCGTTCTTCAGAGCAGTCAAGATCTCTCTCCCCAATGGAGCTCTCGACTTCTGTCAAGGCGACACATGGAGTTAAACCAGCATCCAGTGCTGTGCCTTACACTACAATGGTTGAGGAACAGAGGGGTGATCACATCTCTGAGGAGGTGGAGCTGCAGGATCTATATGTCCGGCCCATACACATCACCTCTACCCTTCAGCAGGATGAGGAGGGCAGTTTAAGCCTGAGACCTCGCTCTTGGCAGCGACCTGCCACTGCCTCTCCTTCCAAACTGTCCAATGGAGAGATTGCCTTGCCAGGATGGGAGGATGAATCAGGGGTGCGAGCAAAGACATCTCCTGTCAAGACCTCAAAGAATGTGTTTGTGCGCACATCGGAGAGCCCTGATGGTACACCGCCCCTCTGGACGGCGCTAGGAACCAAGTTAGAGGATAGTGTGTTAGTCCCTGGGGAGGGTTTCAGGGTGAACCAAGAGAATCAGCCTGATCCAACTGCCCTGGGTTACAGATTTGAGGGAGACCAGGAAGGATTACAGGACAAGGTGAGGTTCATGGTCTAGGATTCATGGTTCATGATGTGAGATGAGTGTTTTGCACATTTCATGGAGTTAAAATACAAAACGCTTTAGAAACCAAGTTGCTGCCTCTGTTTGTTGTGTACACCGTAGCAAGTGTATTTCTGAAGCATTATCTGCCTGCAATGAGAGGCAAAAGGATCCTTTCCTCCTAAGTAATAATTTTACTCTCCATACTAATATCAAGGCCACACCACCGCCAGAGCACCACTGTCCTGTATGCAACCACAAATTCTCAACCAACTTCAACCAAATCCGCTGCTCTGCGCGCCACCCCTTGGTGGAGGTAAGGGAGGCTGAAGTGATGAGTGCTGCTGCTGCTGCTGCTGGGGAGCGCAAAAGTGCAGCCCAAACCTTGACCAGGGGGGCTATACAGAAAGCTCAAGCTTTCAGAAAGGAGGAAGCGAAGAAGAAAGCTGCACTGGAGGTATGTGCTGTTTGCAGGCTGTTTGCTTACCAGACCCCAAGTAATGCTGGCCCCTAGGCGCAGTACATGTACATCTAGTAATGCTGGCCCCTAGGCGCAGTATATGTACATCTTGGCAACGCATGAAATGACATGGCACTGCTATTATCTGTCAAAAACATTTATATGATTTCCATATCACTTGATGCTTCTGTTTCCCGCTTTCACTGACCTCTTCTCTGTGGATTTTTGCTGCTGTGTTAAAGACAATGCTGAGCATCTACTGGAGCAGTTTACCCTGGAGGAAAAAGGCACTCATCCTGAGCTTGGCTGACAACAAAGAGAGCTGTAAAGAGAAGATCTTGAAGGTAGATTTTGACATTTGAAACCCTATGTCATGCCATGCCATGTGCTGCAAGACATAACATCAGCTATTAGTCCAGGCACATATTTGCATCTCAATAACATATATCTCTTATATTATCTCTCTTTGTCTTCCAAATTCTTTACAAACGCAGCTCGTGCTATGGGCTATTGCAGTTGAAGTAGGGTACGTAAGGATCACGATGTTTAGTATTGCATCTAGTTTTTCACTCAGCATTCTATTTTGATTCATTAATGTGTTATGTTTCTTGACCAAAATTGCCTGCAGAGACTTGATGAATCCACTCAGCGCACTGTCCAGCGACTTCAGTGGCCCACAGCTCACTATGTGGATTCAGGACGCAAGCTTATGGTGTGGGTGCAGAAAGGGAAACAGCAGTATATCCATCATTCGTCTCCCAATAGCAGCAAACTCTCATCCACTAGTGCATCAACAAGCTCTGATCCTTTGGAGTGGTCATGGCCAGATTGGAGTAGCCTGTATACTCTGCTACGAAATGTGAGTGTCAAGAGCTTTGTGCCTAGCTTGACTAATAACAGAGAGTTGTGGATCTGTGTCACTGACTTCACAATGTATTGATGTTATGCTGTTGATACTACAGAGGACGTAACTGCTGCAGCATCAGTGTTTTCTTGACCCCAGTCATCTCTTTATGTGGAGCTGAACGATAGGTCATATGGTCGATGCAGTGATACGAAGCTTGGCGTGACACATGCTGTTTTTATTCCTCCACCTAATGGCAGCTGGTATGAATAAGAGCTGCTACCATGTGACACTCTTTTCCTATGTTTCCAGGCCAGTGAGGAACTTGTGTGCAGCACGAGAGGATTCAAGCTGGATGCAAATGAAGGAAACCAACGTGCTGCTGTACAAGACTGTGAAGCGTCAATTGCCTGGCTCATAGAGCAAACGCTTTGTGAGAATTTTGAAAAGGTAATCAGTGGTGTTTATCAAATGTCATATGTTTTGCTATGTTTCTTTTCTTTGCGCACCTCTGCATCTTCAGCATCGATTATGTAACCCATGTTCATGGTTGTAATATGTTGCTTTCATTTTCTTTACCTACCTGGATTATGATGACCATCTTCACAAACTCTTTATACTCTAAGGACCGTGAAGAGACAGCTGCCAAGGCATTAAGTGAACTTCAGGCGGAGGCAGAGGAGGACAGCCGCCTAAGGGCTGAGAAGAAGAAGGAGAAGTAAGAGGGTTGTGCCGACAGATAGTGGTATGACATTGGTTGGTCATAATGTAGCTGATCAAATGCTAGGATTCAGATTAGTGATGTAGGCTTTGGACATTTTGGCCGTAATAATCATTCTGTTAAGATTCTGCAGCATCTTGGAGTCTTTTACTAAATCTTATTTGTCCGCAACAGAATGTCATTTCTTCGTAACTTCTTGGCCTAAATTATTGATTTTCACTGCTTGCCTGCAGAGCTATGAAGGTGAAAAAAGGTTCTCAGGCAGCCAAGAGGCGCGGTGGCTCGAAAGGTGGCTCTAGCAGCAATGGTGGAGGTCATGATATTAAAGAGGAGGAAGTTGAGGAGGAAGGGCTACCGTCTGGTGGGTTAGTCATATCATCCTCAGTCAGTAATGTTGAGTCTACTCCACAACACTTCACAGCAGCTGAGAGTGAGCACCTTCCTTCAAGGGAGCTGGCCATGATCACTAGTAGTGTCACAGAAATGGTCAAGCAAGGTAGGTTGGAGGTAGTTGGTGTAACAGTAGCTGATCAAAGGCCATCAACAGCTGTCATAATGGGTTCAACTCCGTTCCCTCACCACAGTCCTGCATCAACACCTGAACATTCAGTAGACACCTCTCACACTACCGGTTCTCACACTACCTCTCACACTACAGGTTCTCACACCACCTCTCACACTACCTCATTGCAATTCAACAAGATCACTCCACAATCAGCTATTATAAGCCACAACACTAGTGCCTCATCAATAGTCTCCTCAACCATGGCTGCTGGCAGTAAGGATAGGCTGAAGGGCTCCACAGACACCTCCCAAGTCCTGCATGCTAAAAATAGGAGTCAGGACACTATACAAGGAAGTGGTATCATCAGCAAATCAAAAAGTACACTGCCTCTCCATGCTGGGATTGGATCATCATCAGCATCTCCAGTGGGGGCAAGCCATATGTTGCCTTCTCTGCAGCCCCCTACTAGTAGTCAAGAGCAGAGGTCCAGTAGCACGAAGCCTAGTGGCGCAACAGCCAGATCTCGAAACATAACCCCTGACCGAAACATGATGTCAAACTCCAACTCCACCATTCACATCACAAAGACTCCGGCTGCTACAGCCCCTGCATCATCAAAACCCTCCGCTGCTCCTGTCCGTGCTGCAGGTCACCAGACAGCAGCAGCAACAGGCATGTCTCAGACTGCAACTACATCCGGCCTTCCTCCAGTACCTGCTGCAGCTTTGAGGCCTGAGTCTGTACACTCAGGAAAGAAGATCCGTAGAGCATCAGCCACGGGATCCCTGCCTCCTGCTGCTGCCCAACCTGCTGTGCCCACTGCTGCCCAACCTGCTGCTGTTGTACTACCTGCTAATACACCTGCTGCTGCAGTACCACCTGCTGCTCCTGCTGCTGTACTACCTGCTGTATCAGGGCAAGGTCATGTCTCCAAAGACCAGGCTGCACCGCTATCAAGTCCTGCTGTTACTACTTCTGCTGCAGACCACCTGGTCGTTCCTCTATCAGGCTCAACAACTCCTGCCTCTTCAGACAAGCTCCTCTCGGGCCCGCATTCAAGTCAGCAACTGAACAATGGAATGTTAGAAAATGGAACACCTCAGTCTGATCTAGCCACTACTAACCACGGCGTCTTGATGGCCAACGGCATGGATCACATAATAAATGCACCATCCATTGTGTTGGGAAGCAGTCAGGAAGCATCAAGACAGACAGCAACTGAATCCATGATGGGGAAAGAGATCAGCCTGAACATGGCCTCATCTCTTAGATCACCTACAGAACCTTCAGGGCAGGATGATGAGGCAGTTCCTGGGCATCAGGGAGGGCACTATGATCATGGGCCTGCTGTATCTCAGCTGCCTCATCAACAGGTCCCTCTCGAGGCAGCAGCTCATGGCACCAGCTTGGCTCCTTCAGCCCCCCCGCCTGCACTTCCAGCAGTACCACTCCAGACTGTACCGCCTCCTGCTCTGCTTCCTCTACCTGTGTACCCTCCTGTGTACATGCATCCAGCTAACAGCATGCATCAGCATCACCTACAAGGTAAGCTGTCTATCTGATGCTATCAATTTCAATATTAACACAAATCATATTTATCAGAGCCATCTGGCAGTCTACTTGATGTTGCAGCTCATGGTACTGGTACTGCCTAGTTAAGTGTCAGGCATTTTCTTCCTATGCATTTTCCACTATGAGAGCGTTCTAAGGACTAAGAGCTCCCTCTATTCGTCCTTCCTCATATCTGCAGGGCAGCTACCAGCGCAGCAGAGACTGTTCAATCTGCCACCTGCGCCACCGCCTCCCTCAAACCCATATGGCATGCCAGTCCTTTCTTCAGATGGGCGCACATGGTTGCAACCGGCCTTGCCCTCATCGGCCCCCAGGTTCAGCCAACCACCCTTACCCCCTCAGATACAGTACGCTGCCGTTGCCATGTATTCACAGGCACAGCACCCACCTGGTGTCTTCATGCCTCCTGCAGACGGCAGCAGCAGCATGGTTGCACCCCATCCCCACCTGTACCCTGGGGCTTTCATGCAGCCCATACAGCACTACCAGCACGCACCATTCCAGCACCCGCCCTCCATGACACCTTACTTCCTGCCTGGGCAGCCGTTCACTGTGAAACATGCTGGTGCTGCAGGGTATCCACACTACCCGCCACACTATCATGATGTACAGGCTGCTCCGCTTCCCCCTCAAGGATCGTACCACAATTATGCAGGGCCACAAATACCGAATCCTCCTCCCTCAATGCAGCACACAATGCCTGTCAATACAGAGCCTACACCTCTATTACTGGCGATGCCTCCAGCAGCTAGTTCTGCTGTTAAAATGATCGACCCTTCAGGACCACCACTTGATGACCTGCCACCACATCCTAATCAGCAGCGTTCCTCCTTGCCTCAGGCAGGACTGCCACAGCATGACACTAATATGAGCAAGACAGGACCGCCACAGCATGACACTAATATGAGCAAGGCAGGACCACAGCATGACATCACTATCAGCAGTAATAATGTAACCACTGTGATTCCTGACTGTACTCATCACATTATTATCATGCCTGAAGCAGCAAGCAGCGGCACTAGATGGGTTGATCCATCTTGTGAATCTGATGTGGCTGTGCCCCGTCATCAAACTAGCACCAGTCAAAGAAGTGTTGCATACCCAGCAGTCCATCACAAACATGCAGATGATGAGCCTGCCATGCATCCACCTAGGCAGCAACAGCAGGCGCTGCAGATAGCCGCCCAACACAGCCTTCACAAGTACCCACATGTTGTAGTGCTTACAGACAAAGCAGGTGCTTCTACTGAGGTGACCACTACAGCAGCATCTTCAGAGCCCACAAGTCCTATTATAATGCCAGGCCGTCAGCAGAGCAATGTGGCAGAGTCTGAGGGTCGTGATGAGGTGGCTACGCCCTCAGGTGATGCTGCTGTAGTCAGATACTCACGAGGCAGCCGTAGGGTTAGTTTGGATGCAGGTGCTATCGATGAGCGTATGGGTGCTGGTAAAGTTACAGCTGTAAACAGTAGACCTGCTGCTGCTGCTGCTGAAACCCTAGATCAAGCAAAGCAGAGGAAGTCAAATTTCTCTCAGCTGCTAAGCCAAGCGTTCTCCACCAGCGGTAAGGTCGGAGATACAACAGGGGAATTGAAGGAAGGAATCAGACAGGCGCCAGGTGGGTTGACAGCTGCTGCTGCTGTTATGGTGACTGCCATACCTGCTGCCGCTAAAGGTGCTGCTGCTGCTGCTTCTGCTGGTATCAAGAAAGCAAAGGAGGGAACTGGAGGATTTGATGCTGCTGCAGCACAGGCTGAGTTAGGATCCAGATGGCAGGAGGTTGAGGCTGCGCTCCTAGCTGGGGAGGTAGAGGTCATAGGTAGACATTCTGCTGGTTGATTGAGTGCACACTGCTACTCCTAGAAAGAGAGGGCGGTGTAGACCGCTAGAAGCTGGTGAAGATATTTAAGGATTCATTGCATTGTAGTTATCATAGCGTTCTGTAGCTTACAAGTAGCCCATCTATTTACACCCCATACCTCTGGTCATGTCATAACAATGAGACTGGCTCATGTCGAATCACGTCATATCATAGATTTAGCTGAGATTTTGCAGTAGTTCAACGAATACATCATGTTTCAGTTTAAGAGGCATTCAGCAGAGACCTGATTTATGAGCTCAAATGGTCCAGCTGGTCATTTATACTTCAAGTGCTGTGACATGCTCTTAAAATACTGATTTTAAGTACATTTGAAAAACTTGGATAGAATTTAGAAGTGGCAAGTCTTCAAGATTCTTCACACCTACTAATACCGCACTGAGGTCTATACAGTACCACTTCTTAATGTCAGACAGTGCGCAATCAGGAAGTCAAAGGCTTTTCATCTGTAATGACAGCTCAGTCTCCTTCGTCATAAAAACACAACACTTGCAAATGTACTCAGAGCCTCATCTCAGTCACGTGCTGTAACAGTTATATGTTTTGGTGAAACTTAAGTACTAGGGGACAGCCTTCATCACTGTTGATCTCTATGGCATCATGCATCCACATAAAGGCAGAAAGAGTCAAATACTAAGCCTACTCATTATTCATTGCCAACATACTTTAATCACAAGGCTATTACAGCAGGATGAATTCATCATCATCTTCTTCTCCATCCTGATTATGTTTATTATTGGATGGTGCCTGCTGACGTTGTTCCTCCTTGTCTTGTCTTTGAACATTGCAGTGAGATGCTGTCCACCATACTGGGGCGTGGGCAAGGACTAGGAGTGTCACTGAGGATGAAGGCCCTGGTAGGGCCTCCGGCCTGATCAAATTCTCAGCATCAAGTAAAGCATCAGCCAATGTAGTGGAGGCAGAGCGTGATACCTCGGTTGATATGGGCGATGCACTGTCACTAGTTCTCATCACTAGCTTAGTGAGGTCTCCTCGGTCGTAACAGGACTCCTCATCAATCTCGGCAATATGGTTGACTGGATCTGGTACTGTAAAGGGAGCCTTCTTGCTGACTTGCTTGATCCGCTTCTTCTTCTTGATAGTTGCATGCCTCTTCATCCTAGAAAGTTCAATCAATGCCTTCAAATCAATCAGAATCGCTTCACCTGTCATCCTCCCAGCACACATACCACCAGCTACTTCATTGTCACCAGCTTCATCCAGTTGTAGTGCCTCTCTCGATCCTGTTTCGTTTGAAAAAGCTTGAATAATAGGTGATGAGTCCATGTCAACAGCAGCTGAGAGGGTCGCATGAACTGTGGCTGATATAGGAGCTAGTATGATCAGCTCCTCCCAGCAGGCTGCAGAAGAAGATCGTGACAGTGCTTCACAACCTGATGAGTCCCAGGCTGTAATTCTTGCCAGTGTAAGATCAGGCTCCAATCCATCATAATGTTGCAGATCATCAAGACCGCCCAGGTCTTCTAATTCTCTTCTGTACTCCATCAAATGATGGGAGGATCCCACCAGAGTGAATTCATCTGTGGAGGCAAAGCTAGGCTCAGGCATGAGCATGTCGTCAGTGTTGTGTGGCTGCAAATGTTGACGGAGACCAGCAGTTTCTGGCCGCAGACCAGCAGGGACTTGATTATGAATCAGCATATGCTCCTCTATTAGTGTTTGCTGCTGGCCATTACACCAAGAGGAGGTATCCTGGAATGTGGGGATGGGATGGGATGAGAGAGGATCCGGAGCATGTGGAGGTAACTTGGTACTGCCATGAAGATGCACTCCATGTGAGGCATTGTCCTCTTCCACCTCCTCTTCTTCCTCAGGGACCTGAGTGAGAAGCTGCAGAAGTCTCTCTGCAGGCTGGCACCTAAACCCAATCAAGCGTTCCCTGAATGGAGAAGCTGTTCCCTGTTTGGAGGCATGCATGGACTGCAACATCATGGGTCTCTTGAACATACGACGGTGCCAGGTAGGTTTGACACGGGGTTTTAAGCCGCTGTTGTTACTCATGTCCCCGTTCACCCAAAGGGTCCTAAATGTGGAGAGAAGAAAATAGTCCCTTACACAGAATCCTTTTTTGTACCCATTGAGCCACGACCTGCTGAACCTCAAATTAACACAATATTTACAATATCCCTTTACTACACATTTTATTAGCTACAGAAATCTGCGCATCATGCTAAGTGCTCAGTCCTAGGGTTTCACTTGCACTTACATACAGGCCTGGTAGGCATCCCGACTGGTGTACGCTCCTAACCGCTTGTAGGTCACGGCGTCCTTCTGCTGTGATTGGATTTCCACAACACGAGCATCCTCCTTGTTTTGGTTCCTGACCCAGATCTTCTGGCACATGTTCTGGTGACTGATGCTTGCACCAACAGGAACTCTATCAGAATGCATGAAGCCTGTCACAATGGCAGGAACATGAAGATCTTACTATGATCCGAGTATGTTAGTCTTCCCGCCTGTCAACAACCCTACTAGTTATCTCATCATCCTATCTTCGAAATCTACAACAGGAACATGATGATACTTACACAATGCTAAAACTCAGCAAGCTACATATCTCTCAAAGTAAGAAGCTCTGAAGCTGCAAAGCTTTCTCGTATAAGCAGGCATCTATGTACCTTCGTATGCCAGGCGATCGAAAGATGAGATTCTGTGCCGATAGCCATGTTCCTTCTTAGAAATAGCAGCATTTTCATTTCGATTTTCAGCCTTTTTCATTTTCCCAGCTATCCTACGATTGCCCATCTCTTTCCTTGTGAGGAATGCAATATCATTATCAGACATCATGAGACGAAATATTACACAACAGCACTTGATTATACGAAACACTGTTTACGAAGCGCATTTTCGAAATAAATACGACTCAAAGGTGCAACAAGGAAGCTGCTCAGCAAGTTCACATATTTTGCCGTATATTCTGAAGTTTTGTCGATTCGTTTCTTGTAAGAAAGTTACATATTTCGAGACAACTTCAAGGTACACTGATATACGAGTGTTCCCCGTGAAGGCGATGATGTGTCCAATAAAGATTATTACCTAAGGTGAGTTACTTGAATGACCTACTCATCACCGCAGCCCTGTACAATATTCATAAAATTGACAACATGAAAACAGGTTCGTATTCATAAGAACACAAATCAATGACGTACCTGCTACTGCCCTGTAAAATTAGTGGTGCAGCGAGTATAAAATCAGGAATGTGTAGTCAGAGCAGGACAAAGATGTAATTCGAACCAGAAATTGAAAAATGTTTTCAAAGAAGTGATGTTAAAACAGCAATTACTGCCCAGATCCATAACATGAGAGTCAACAATTGGCATCCATATGCTGCAATTAGTGTATTTTATCTCAAACTAAAGCAGACATTTGCATTCATCAATCCATCGACAATTCTGTTGTTTCATGAAATCATGATAATGGTCAATGACGAACACCATTATGTTTTTTTATTCTAGTCCTCACATTGTTGATCAGTAGTAGACTGAACAAGAACAAAGTGAGTCAATGTTGAGGAGGTGGACGCACGATATACATCAATTCAAACTCCTGCATCTTAGGCTGCACCTCAACATACTCTTGAGCTGTATGATGTCAGTGCTGCATGTCCTTATTGTCACTCTCAATCGCCATTGCTGGTATTTCATCATCACCAGGGGTCACGGCATCAGCCGGGGTGGCAGCTTCCTCATCTTCCTCATCCTCCTCTTCATCCTCCTTAACAACATGAGTATACCAAAGTCCTCGTTCATTCATGAACATGACAAACATAGATATAACGATGTGCAGATGAGAAAACTTTCAAGAGTCAACAGACCAATAAGCCCGCCAGTCGTGTAGTCTGCACATGACTCCCTTCAGTAGTGTTCTCATCATGCCAATAATTGCTCCTTTCTCTCAATACATGATCCTAGTCCACTCCATCAGTTGTATCAACACATCCACATACCAGCTTGCTTGTCAGAGCAGACTTCATATTGTAGTGAGATTTGCGAAGGGACTCAAATTTATTGCAACTTGCAGTATTGGAGCTGTTACTTGACAGCTGCAAAGACCAACAAAGGGATGCGACCACAGTAAGTTGATTTTTAGCCTCGTTGAATTTACTGAATCGATTGCAACTAAACAAAAGTGAAGAAAGATGCATATGAGAGCCTATCATTCAATTTAGCCTCATGTAATATGTCCTGTTATCAAACTTTAAAAAGCAATCTTGCGATGAAGATAAAAATAATTCAATATAACAGATGTTAATCATCAACCCTTACTCCGGCCACGATTGCCTGTCCCATTTTTTATGGCAGGTGCCACCTTACCCTGGTACTGTTCTCAGAGCTTCGGGTGTTAGGATCTATTCGATCTGATTCAGGAAGGTGAGTGAGTTGACGCATGGTGCTGGAGTCCACAGGACTCTCAGCAGTAACAACCACTGCAAGATGTATGACAGAAGGCTTGAAGGATAGGACAGAGTTGAAGCATAGATTTAAATTTGGCTGATTCTGAGATGCATGGAATGCAAGAGGGCCAATAAACTTGAAGATGATAATCAGATAATGGTGTGGTCATTCCCATGCCGCACTACTGTCAGAAAGGTCCTACTGTTTTATTGAAACTACGCACTTGGAACAACTGGGTCTGAATTTAATGGCTGTGGCAGTTCATGACAGTTACTCGGTATGGGTGCAACATCTTCTCCATCAAGAGACAGGGGTGGTAGGTCTAATCCATCTTCAGGAAGCAGCTCATTCCAGGGTGTTTTGGGTTCATTGATTTTAACCTGAGGAAGAGTTGCTTTTATTCTCTCATTTTCTGCCAGATTTTCCTCGTCCCACACGATCTTTTTTGACATTGTGCGAGGCACTTCTGGCTGCAGACCCATACTTCAAAGGTGATACCAAGATATGAACAAAATGAACTGGAGGTTAGCCATTCTCACGAACTTATGAAAACAGGAACCTGTCGTACATGAATGTTCGGCGAATGCATTACAACTGGCTGTATCTACGTAAAGCTACGCTTCGGCGTTCTATTATTATTATTATTATTATACAATTCAGATAGTCGATGCATTGTGGACAGACGTGTGCATTCATCAGGTCCTGTAAAAACCCTTCAGTGAGAAAACATTGTTGTGTGTACCTAAGTACCTTCCCTGGGCTTATAGATGCATTTTATATGATTTCAGTTAGGATCATGTGAGAGTCGTCGACTACCTAGTAAAATATCTAGGTAACACGAAATTCATCCATAACTCAACACTGACACACATTTTGAACTGCAATACGTTTTACATATCACATTTCCAAATCACATGAACCATTCCATACATGACAATGTTTTCTTCGCCATTTCATACATGGCAATTTTCTCTCAGCCATTTCATTGTGTCCTCAGCTACATGTTCATCCAAGTCTCCATGAAAGAAATGATCACAGCCTGGAATTATTATGAGTTTCAGCAACTTTTCATTCTCAGCTTGTGTTTTGAGGGTGTTGGAAGAAGTGGCAACGTCTTCAGACATGTTTGCCTCACCACCCGCATTGTTTCCCCTCATCTCGTGATCAACAAGGCCTTGCAGAGTGTCTACTCCAGTGAACTGATCCTGATCCCCAAGGAATAAAAGGCATGGTCGCCCTGCTCTCACACCATGCTCCATGAGAGCCTCCCAAGATGATTGAGAGCCTAGGAAGAAGCGACTGAGCATCCCCAGGGGGTAACCCACACTAACAAAAACAGAAACCTGAATCAGTGCAACACCAAGGAGTGTGAGAGGGTGATGAATGAACCTCTCCATTACTGTTAACATATAGGCTGGAGCAGTTTGGTTCATGTACACAATAGCTGTGCCTTGAAAATTATAGATCACATCCATTGTCATTATGATAGTTCTTATGCGTAACTCTCCCTTTTTCTCATGGGACACCCCGCACAGCTTGCCTGAGGGCAGAGGTTTAAGAGGTGGGATGCTACACAAGACCCATAAGAGTAAGCCAAGAGCACAAGCTGAGGCTCCTGCTCCACTGCACTCCCATTTGTTGATGAAGAGCCTCCATTGCCAGAAGGGGATCCTTTATGAAAGGAGCCATCTTCAGGAGAGGCTTCAGGATAATGGGAATGCCGCTCTCTCATCTTTGTGAGGATGTGCCTGTGAAGGATTTGAGTGATTAGAAGTTTGATGGAAACCCCTATCTGTTACTTTCAATCGCAGGGTCGATCAGAGTCACATGACACAGTCCATGTGGATAACTCCCTATATTACATTCCCTTCTCAGTAGTTGACTCGCTTAAGCAAAATAAACTGACCAAAACAGCAACTCTGTTGGATCTGAATGCGTCATTACTTGCTTGCAAAGTTTTGAGGCATCTTCAGCGTCTGTTGTGGCTGACAAGGATTTAAATCCTGCAGATTTACCAGTACCTCTCATGTTGTACCGCACTACCATACTGAATAGACCACTCTTCACTGCAGCCCTGCATGCTAGCAGCTATCAGTGCAGCACACAAAGATGAAGTATTCTCATTACTGCTTGTTCAAGTGATGTGTACCGCCTTTCTGAGATCAATGCTGTCAAACATCATGACGTATGTAGATTTCCCCCCCAACATGATGCATCACTACATTATCCACACCTGGTGAAAGATGTCACCACAGGGTCCCACATGCTGCCACCCAGCCAAGACCATGGATGGAAAACCAATGCAGCTCTGTTTGTGCACACTCCTGCATGCAAGACACCAAACATTGTAGAATTTGGATACATTGTGCGCAGCTGAGACATTGCCTTCATACATTAGAGCTTAATCGTGAATCCTTAAAGGGGTTGATAGAAGCCAAATTATTTCTGCACACAAAGTACCTTCTGGCTGTATCAACTCATATTGAAGACCTAAATCCATAACAAGCTTTTTAACTTTTGATGTATTCTTCTCATTTTCGTCAGAGTTCCCATACTTAGACGTTTTTACTAAAAAGAAAAAGTGTGTAGGTACAACTTTTCCTAGAGAAAGCTCTTACGACGTTTTTAGACTCAAACACTATTATAAATCATGAGCAAGAGCTTTAAAGAGGAAGGATAAGAAGGACGCGGTGCTTCGAATGGCAACAAAACAGGACCAAGAGTCTCGCACCATCCTGAAGAAGCTGTCCATTTTTTTGGTTCTATTCTACTCGATATATTACATTGTGAGTCCAAATTATGTTCGTAATGTTTATCTTCACTTGCATGTGTACCTAGTCCCTCCTCCTGTCACGACTCCCTCAAATTCCTGCCATCTGTTCCTGAAATTATGGTTGCAATGATAAAACAGCTTTCAATAGTTCTAGTTGGAGGGTTTCATGTCAACTGGCAACAGTTGGGGCGGTTCCCTTTTCGAATAAACCAGTTTGAATTCAACCCAGCTGCTGGTGGAGATGCACTTGGTGCGCCAATTTACATGCAGTTCACATTTGATTATGTTTCATATTAATCTTATACTGCATGATTGATGGAGCTGTCCTTTAATGGGCAACTGTATAATGTAATCATAACGGGTCACGGGATAATTATGTTATTTTTCATGGTCATGCCTGCCCTATTTGGTGGGTTTGGTAATTGGTTTGTTCCTATGTTAATAGGGGCTGTGGATATGGCCTTTCCTCGACTAAATAATATTAGTTTTTGGTTAAATCCTCCAGCTTAAGCATTCTTATTATTATCAACTCTTGTCGAACAGGGGCTTGGCTTGCGATGGTCCTCACCTTCACATGCTCGCTTGCACTGACCTATCTGGTTGTCAAGGTCAGAGCACAATCTGATACTAAATTACTGCAGAAACCCTCCACATGTCTGGATTCTGGAAGCCGCTTCTATTCATATATGTTCTCTTCTCGCCTGGTAGCTACTTGAGATGACACCTAAAATGTACTTCTTGTGATTCGCTTCAGGCAACACGAAAAGCATGGGACTATGTGGTGACAACATCTTTATTTCACTTTGTTATATGCTGCATAGGTAAGATTGCTTCTGTTCAGAGTGATTCTGATTGAAACTGACTCGTCATGCACGACCTGTGCAGCATCAGTTGTGTCCTTGTCTTCTGCATATTTACCTCATCTTCCCTTTGCTTACACCTTCTGCTTATGATGTGACAGTGAATCAAGCCTTCCCTGTGAATTGGATCTGGTGGTTGACTCTCATCCTATGCAATGTGATCTTGAGTCTGGCTGCTGAGATCACTAACTACTATCTAGTGGATATGAGGGACATTCAGCTGGACCATTAACGAATATCAACAGAAATGTAGACTAGCTTCCCTCATCGAATAGCCTTGTTGGTTTTTCATGAGTGTTCTCTTTGATCATATGGACAAAGGCCACAGATCCTAACTGGCCTGCTTGTACCTTCCACAAAACAATTCAATGCATGAACCGATCTTCATGATCAAGAATATACGTATTAAATCATCCATGAGCTAGGGATACTCATATGACTGCCCACCCAATATTGTTTTAACGAAGATTTCTTTTTTTGTGTAAGCCCCTTCAATAGTTCTGTCCCCAGATTTTCTCAAAGGATGAATGATGATCAAACTATTTCTGTCACAAAGTAATCTTTAACCTATACTTTTCAATGTTTTAAAAGAAATTACTGGCGTTGTTACCGTTGCAAACAAGTAATAATTGGAATTGAAAGAAAACTGCGTCAATGTAAGCTGATGAGCTATCACGTGTCCAGTTGAAGAGCAAAAGCTAACATCATCAAGGCTAAAAAGTCATCGAAAATGTTTTGGAGACGAATGTTCATTCCATGTCATAACCTGGGCGGGGCTGACTGGTTGCTGTCTGAGCCTTCCAGATCCGACATGTGTTGTCTTTGGACCCTGTGATTACAAAGTCACCTTCGTAGTTGAAAGCACAGCTAAAGATCTCGTCTGTGTGCCCCTCCAGCATCTGCAGGCACTCTCCAGTATCAACATCCCATAACCTACAGTAAACATTTGTTTGCATTCCAGTCAATATCTTCACTGGGTACTTTGGCACTGGCCTGAAAATCCCACATGCAGGACAACCAACATGCTCTGGGCATAACATCATCACCTGATCAGATCATCACACCTGCAAGTCTTGTCTGAGGATGCTGAGATCACTCGTGTGCCTTGAGGGTTGAAAGACACCTTACTAATCTCCCCCTCATGCCCAATCAACGTGTGCATGCACACACCGGTCAGGCTGTTGTACACTCTTGCAGTACCGTCAGCACTAGCACTCACAAACTTGGATCCAGATGAGTCAAATGAGACGTCCAAGACCTGAACCACAAGCAATAAAGGAGGACGCAGATTATACCAAAGGCTTACAGATGTCATGCAAGGCAAAACATCTAGGGGTGGCTGCATAACCATCAAAACCAGCTGTTAGTATGCAGTGGTTAAAGTAATGGGACATCTATATTGGATGCTCCAGCCAGTCACCTCGTCTGTGTGCCCCTGCTTTACTGATAGGCATCGTCCTGATCGTACATCCCACAGCCTAGCAGTACAGTCAATGGAGCCACTGATGCACATGGTGCCTGTTATGGCATGTCAGTTTCATAATCATGGCTTAAATAACAAGCCTTCTTAGTCATCACCATAATGTAAGCTAATTGTCCTTCACTTCATGCCTCACATGTGCTTTTGCATGACCTGAACCCTGGCCGAATGGTATGCAATGCAGGGAGCTGATGAGTTGGGATGCAATAGGAACATTGCATGCATGAATGTACATTACCTCAATACAGGCCCTTAAAACACAGTGTCGTCATGTGTAGACATGTGTGAACATGTGGAACATGTGCTTCTTCGTCAATGTGAAGCCCTCATCTGTCATGAGACAAATCATGTACTCCACAATACATATGATGTACATTACTCTTCACTAATGTCGTCAGCACCCCCAACCTGAATAGTTGAACTGCGTTGAGCTAACTTCTCCTCTATGGCCACTAAGAGTATGCACACACTGTCCTGTTCTGATGTCCCAGATCCGGCTATCATGGTCAAAAGAGCCTGTGATGATGAGATCCCCTCCCGTGTTGAAGCTAAGGGAAACAATCTCCGCGCGATGACCCTGGAGGGTGGCTCTCTCTTGTCCACTCTCCACATCCCACAGCTGCACACAGAGGAAAATGGGTACTGCCCTCTCAGCTCTCAATTAATGATGATGTGTGCATGTGGTCAAACAACAGGGACATCAAAGATATGCAGAAAGCCTAGGTCTTATAGGCCTCATTTCCTACATTACCTTAGCTGTGTTATCCATAGACCCAGTTGCAATGATGGTGCTTTGAGGGTTGAAAGACAGGCATACTATTTCTGTTTGATGACCTGAAGGTAATTTAGGAAAGACGCATTGGAACAGCACATTCCCACCCAACAAAAACCATCAATACAGCATGCGCCAGCAATAAAAGAGTAAGTAGCTGTCATCATGACGCTTTCATTCAAGCCAAGCTTAACAATTGACATGGTGCACTTTTCATGACTGAGCATATACAGCCACCTACACTCAAGGGTGCAGGACAGAATGAGACTACCTTTGAGTGTGTAGTACAGTTGTCCTGTGTAAGCATCCCACAACTTGCAGGTCTTATCAAAAGATCCAGTCACAATCTTATCGCCATATGGGTTGTTAAATGCAATAGCATATACCTGAAAGCATAAAGAAAAAACGCTACCTTGGCTGTTGCATGTAATACCCAGGATGATGATGAAATCAAGGGACAGTAAGGTTTGATGATGAAACAGGATGATGATGAAATCAAGGGACAATAAGGTTTGATGATGAAACAGGATGATGATGAAATCAAGGGACAGTAAGGTTTGATGATGAAACAGGATGATGATGTCAACTAAATGATGCAGGATGATGAGTATACAACGGCACTGGTACACAATTCACAAAATAGTCAGATTTTAAATTTAGATCAAAACACTCTCTGCAGCATGCATTACCACATTCTTGTGACCCTCCAAAGTGAACATGTCTTCTCCTGTGTATGTATTCCACACCTGTAACAGGAAGGTGCCAAACTTAGAGATGCTCAGATGTCAGAATACTAATATGCAACCTTGTGCTGAAATTCAGCGCTGCGATGTCATGATTCAATTCATTTTCATATGTCAATACAGCGGCTGCTTATGTCATGATTCATGGATTTCTAACAGTAGTCCGCCACGGAGTTCATTTTGACAAAGCCTCCTCCAATTCATAGTGATCAGCAGCCATAATTGTTTAGAGAGCTGTGATTTAATCTGGTGACACTTTTCTTACCTTGCAGGTGCGATCGTAGCTTCCTGTTATGAATCTGTCGCCTGATTTGTTGAATGCGCAATTTGTTAGAGGTAGGACATGGGCTCTGAGCACCTGTGAATGGACAGCTGTGCATAACCTGGTGGTGTAATGTTTGCTCTAGAGCAGCAGGCATGTTGATGCAAGGCCAAGGTCCTCACCTTGAAGAGAGAGAAGCTGTGATGTTGTTCCTCCTGCATTTTTATGAGCAGTCGTTCAACCAGAGACCGTAGAGCTGGTCTCCGGTTCTCACTGATCAGTGGCTCTTGGCGAATTATCTGAGATAAAAGAACCTACAATAGAAATGAGAAGATAAAATATTGTGTATAATACTTCCGATTCTGTCTCGAAGCTTCATAGAATGGTATTGCTTACCTCTACGTCTACATCTAGAGTTAAATCTAACAAATCTATAGGCTTTTGCTTCATGACCCCGTCTCTTTCATATTGAAGAATGATGCCAGGAGGATAGTAACGCAGAAGGAATTTCTTCAGCTTCATCTGCGACATTTTTAGTAGCAAGACAGGCAAACTTTGCACAAAACCTGTTAAGACAACTCTACATGCATTGCTTTATATTCATAACATCAAACATGGGAGCATACATGAAGGAGTTTTAATACCAGTGCTTGACGTTCTGAACACATCGGCCATGTCAAACAAATCTGCGACCTTCAGGTTCTGGAGCCAGCAATGATGTGTCGAGTTTCCATGCCATCCTTATCTCATTCCTTGCATGTGGTTAATAAGATAAGTGATTCTGGTAGCAATATCGACCAACCATTGGATTATCAAAAGCTTTTATATTGTAACGCCAGTGTCATGCTGCAAAATTAAAGCCACCAGAGCTTCTGAGCGTTTAAAAAAATGAGTTGTAGGCTGCCTTCCACAGCGTCGATTGCTAGTTGCAGCGCAGTCATCTCACAACCTGTTAGATTTAGAAGATGCGTAGCAGCAAACGCAGGGATGAAGGGAATGAAAATTATAGGAGTTGGAAGTTGTGCCCCCTCGACAGTTTTGTCCAATGACGACTTGGCCAAACTCGTTGACACGAACGATGAATGGATTTCTTCACGGACTGGGATTCAGCGAAGACATGTGCTTGATAAAGAAGAGACGCTGTCTTCCCTTGCCCAGCAGGCAAGCGAGAGGGCTCTGGAAATGGCAGGGATTAAGGCTGATGAGCTAGATCTTATCCTTTTAGCCACATCATCCCCTGATGACTTGTTCGGAGGCGCTGGTCAGGTAACTGGTTACATAGTAACCATGAATATTGCAATATGTCTTGTGATCACTACCTGACTGTTCATATCATGTTGATTCATGATGCAGTTGCAAGCCCTGATAGGGGCAAAGAATGCTGTCGGGTTTGACATAACAGCAGCTTGCAGTGGCTTTGTACTTGCCCTGGTAACAGCCTCACAGTTCATACGAGCTGGGACTTCAAAACGTGTGCTAGTGGTTGGAGCTGATGCCCTGTCCAGATTTGTGGACTGGAGAGACAGATGTAAGCACTTGATATGCATCCATTTGCACTGGATTACCTCCCTTATGGTTTTCAGTCTTCAACCCTAAAAACTTCCCTTGAGAAATGCTTCAGTTGCCATCATAATGTGAAGTCTGCCTGTCTGTTACTGCAGCCACCTGCATCTTATTCGGTGACGGTAGTGGTGCCGTGGTACTAACTGCGACAGACGAGCCTTGTAGCCTGCTTGGATTAGACATGCACAGTGATGGCAATGGTCAAAAGAGCTTGAACTGCATGTTCCAAGGAGAGGTGAGCTCAGGAAGCACATGCCGCCACTAGCCCCGCCCTCATTTCCGCTCTTTAGTTAGTACATGATTAGACAAGAATAAACAAGTCGGATGAGTCATATTGAGTAATATTGACGTGCCTTGATGTGCAAAGATCCTCCTCATTTGGTGTTCTTGGCCCTCCGTCATACATTTCCTTTGACTGCCTGTACTGCCTGTACTGGCAGGGAAAGAAAGCGATGCAAGAAAATGGAGCTAGCAGTGCTGCAGGTGCATACAACAACATCCACATGGCAGGCCAGGAGGTCTACAAGTTTGCTGTTCGAAGTGTACCACAGGTGAGATTGACTAAGGAAGATGAGACTTTCATAGCATGCCATATTGTTATTGTTGTAAGTTACCTTCCGTGATGCTGATGATGACTAATATAATGATGATGATGATGATTACAATCTGTGAAAATGAGATACTGGGAGCAATATCTCATTTTCAGTCACCATCTGTGTGCCCGTGTGCCTGTTTTTTGGTGCCAGGTGATTGAGAATGCATTGAGTAATGCTGGGTTACAGAAGGAGGATGTAGATTGGTTGGTGATGCATCAGGCCAACAAGAGGATCATGGACGCAGCAGCTGAACGGCTTGGGCTATCTTCAGGTATGAACTGATAACAAGAAAGGGCCGACAAATGCACTTCAGAGAGTTTTGAGCTGTGGTGCGTGGCTCCCTACTACCTGATAAAGTCGTGTATCAGATGGAGACTCGTAAGTCTCGTAAAAATGCAGTTTGGTCACAATTCTGTGTGCTGTATGAGATGTGTGTATCTGTGTAGAGCAAGTGGTATCTAATCTATCGGAGTATGGGAACACCTCAGCTGCATCAATCCCCTTAGCCTTGGATGGTGCAGTGCGAGATGGTAGCATCAAGAAAGGAGACGTGGTGAGCAATTATGGCTAACACAGGACAGGACTTAAGTTTGAGACATTTCAAACTCATTCAATATGTCCAGAAAATGGGTACTTTGAATTCACGAAGTCCTCCTAATTACCTGTACAGATTGCTATGGCAGGATTCGGAGCAGGTTTGACTTGGGCTTCTGTGATAGTGAAGTGGGGGTGACAATTGGGCCATAACACAAGTGTTCTGACTGGGATGATTGGTCACTCCCTTACATATAAAATCATGTTGAATTGGATAATAAGCTTTGCTTCAATTCAAACAAGGTGTACAATTGATAAATTTTCACGTCTATGGCTTTGCTCGGACCCATCAATTATGTTGCAATGTACATCATCCTGGATACAACCTCTGAAATTCAGACTTTCCTATGTAAAATGTAAAAAAGCTGCTTGATGTAGCGCTAGTAGCGCAACGGTGTTGTAAAATACCAATCTTAAAACTTCAATAAAAACATTCAAGGAAACATTGTCAAGGATCCTCTTAGGCGATTAAAAATAAAACAAGTTAGTCAACTCTTCTGCTCTCATACAAGTATAAACTATCTGACTCAGATTGGGCCATCACGTGTCTTAGTTCATCAATTCCTATACTCACACCCTTAGGATCCTCATAATGTCCCACTTCTCTTAAGACAGCAGGGATCTCATCATCAAAAGAGCAGCCTTCACTGTTCTCTCCACAAATTGCGGCCTCTATCTCAACGGAGGTGATAGAACCTGAGTGATCCCGATCTAAACGGTCAAACACTAATTGAGTCCATTTGATCCATTGCGGCAATGCCTGTATCTCATCCCAGTCCATCATGGCAGCAGCCCATTCATAGTAACTGATCAATCCCATATCATAACCACTGAATCCAGTCAGGAGAGTTTCAATCTCCGGACGTGACAAGTCAAAATGCTTGCAACTGCTAAGGAACTGAGCAACACTTCTTGCGGATAACATCCACTGGTGGGGATCCACAACTGTGCCATTTATGCCATTCGCCCCTTCCTCTAGTAGAGATCCACCTGCTATCCTTCTGACAACAGAAGGTACCTCAAGGACAACCATTTCAGCAGTGAGCCTGAGTGCTAGCTTCTTTAATCGAGGGTAGCTGCCATACCGTTGCAGCCTTTGCACCAAGCTGTCCTCCAAGGCAGATGTGTACAGGCTATTCAAGTGAGCCGTAGTGCCAGGAGCAGCGGAAGCAGCAGCAGAGCTGCCCACCTCATGAAGGTTTGTACTGATAACATGTCCGCTGCCGCCTTCATCTTCTAAAGATGACATGGAGGACTGACTGGTGTCTACAACACGTCTACCATGCAGTGTGGCATGCCTGCTCACTGACTCAGCAAGCCAAGGGTGTCTGAGCACTTCCAGGGCAGAGGGACGCTGCAGCGGGTCTCTTGTCAGCATCCAGCTCAGCACCTCCCTAGCACCAGAGCTGAGTGCGTCCCAAGGAGGAAGGGTGAAGTCCAGCACACCACTAAGGATGCTGCGGTTGATGTCCCTAGCACTGAGTGGAAGGAGGTCACACAACATTCTAGCATCTGTCACACTATTATGGATGGGGGGTTGCACTTCCATGTCGGCTCATGTCATTTAATCAAAGCTAAGAGAGCCTACAGAGTTTTGATGGATAGCATGAAGGCATAAAACCTGTAAGGCGCCAGTGGTTTCACCTTGGTCCATTCCTCCCACCCATCATCTTCAAGTCTGATACTAATAGTTCCCCATCTTCATCAGTGAATGGCAGTCGCCCTGTCATCAACTCATAAGCCAAGACGCCAGCGCTCCAAACATCTGATTTGAAGTCATACTTCTGCTTCAAGACTTCCGGGGCAACATAGAATTGTGTGCCAGCACGCTCCGACAAGAACTGTCCTGGAGTGCAATACCTAATGACAAGAATGGATCAGAGGAGCATGGCGAAGGGATATGTCATGCCACTTAAGATCTGAGATGTGCCGCTGAGAGTCTGTGAAACATTAGATTAAAGGCCTGGAAGCTTCTTGTAAAAAAGGAAACAGGTGTGTTGGGGAGATTATAATTACTGGACTCCTTACTCAGCAAGGCCAAAGTCAATCATCTTGAGTGGTGCATCCTCTGAGCTGTCCAAGAAAAGGAAGTTGTCTGGTTTCACGTCTCTGACCTTCAAATGCGCATGCAACAAAGATTCATCAGCGCTGGACAAGAACCATGATTCATCAACCAAGATTCATCAGCGCTGGACAAGAACCATGATCAGAGGCCAATGAAGGAAATAACGCAAAGTCCCAACTACACTAAGGTTACATCTTCCAAACATATCTACTGCTCTGCAGCTTACCACAATTCCCTTGGCATGGCATAGTGCCAGAGCCAACACCACCTCATGGAGGATCCAGGCAGCTTCCCGCTCAGTGTACCGTCCCCGCTCCCGTACACGACCCCATAATTCTCCGCCACTGCAAAGTTCCATTACCATCCGCACCTCCTTATCGTCCTCAAATGCTGAAAGGAAGATTGAGAGGAAAGAATACCATAACAATCCCTCTCTTTATAACATGCATCTTAAACAGGCGCTGTTTTACCTTTGCTCTAGGCAACATCAGCCGCAGAGCGTGGCTGTGGGGTAATAGGGTGTTTGTGCATTACCATTTGGAAAGGTGAACTTGCCTGCATACATATGAGCTATGCTGAGGGAGCGCCCAAGCCTATTGTATATGTCAACCTCATGTTGTATTCTCCTGCAAAGCAACACAAGTGCAATGTCAGTTTGCAGGTATAGTGTCATCTTTATAAACATATTGGGCAGTGTGTATGACACAGATTTTGTTGCATACTGATGATGTATAGACAAGCATCCATGTGGTGTTAGAGGCTACCTAATGCAGATGATGGATAGACAGGACATCCATGTGGTGTTAGAGGCTATCTAATGCAGATGATGGATAGACAGGACATCCATGTGGTGTTAGAGGCTACCTAATGCAGATGATGGATAGACAAGACATCCATGTGGTGTTAGAGGCTACCTAATGCAGATGATGGATAGACAAGACATCCATGTGGTGTTAGAGGCTATCCTATTCAGATTCACAATGTCCCAAACTTTGCCTGGCTAGGAAGGGCTCCACAACAGACCCAGAAAACTTTTTCTTGATAACTTTCACAGCAAACCGCTCCCCTGTGTGCTGATCGACAGCAACATGCACAGAACCAAATGCTCCTGATCCAATAAGTCCTGCCTCAGAAAACTTATCAGAAAAATCCCTGTGGAGAAGGCGACTGATATGATTCATAGCCCATGTTGGCACTTGACATACGAGGCATGGACGTAAAATGACAAGTTCTGGGAGTTTACCTTGAGAAGCCAAACGATGACACTGTTAGCGTAGAATTTGCAGTTTGAACTGATGTGTGTACCTGGCGCTGATATTTTTGCACTGGCCTTGATGGCGCAAAGCGATGTAAATTCTTAAGAGATGCGCACATACGTTTGTGTCACATGCCCTCATGCACAAATGACACAGTCGAATAAGAGAAGATACTGTGGTATCCGAGCAGTTGCATTCAGTTGTCTTCGAGTGCCGTAAACTAAGCATCAGAAACTGATAACTGCCTAAAGGTCCTCCCTCTTGATCCTGATTGCAATGCATCCATTTTAAGAACTGTCAAATCAGTCCTTTAAAGCCCGTCATTGACTATAATTGGCCCGACATGAGGCAACTCATCGTAATTTAACAATTCCAAGAGATATCGTTCTATAATTGGTAACATCTAATTTCAAATGGGCAATGCATCATCAGAACTTCAGCATATTGCCAATGCACTTAGTGGACTAAGCGGGGAAGAGAGTAAATTCCTAGAAGCTGTATATAATGGAAAAATCCTTGTAAGATTAAAAAAGTATCTTCTCATGCCCCTTTCTGTGGCAAGGTTGAGCTCAGGTTGTATGCTTTTAACTAATATGCTGTATTTCTTGACCTGAATCTCAGGCTGTCAAAGACGCTTTAGCGGCAAACCCAAATGTGATTTATGCTCGCACTAAGGATTGGGAGAATGGATGGCACATTGCAGCTATGAAGGGTAGCCTGGAGGTGAGTTCTCGTCCATCAACAAGCCTGATGAGACAGTACATCAATGTAAATGCTGGATTATAAGGTTTAATTACAATGACTAGCACAACATTACAGCAGTTCAGGCCTATCACATGTAAAATTTAAACTATAGTGCAAAAATATATTGTTTTGTCTCTTTGATTCTATTCCATGCGCAGTAGGTTCTTCAGCACAGGTTCACATATTTACACTGTCATGTGTGCAGATGCTAGAGGCGATTCATCGTGGCACACAGACCGGCCTGAGGAAGCCTCTACCTGGAGAGACTCCACCATTCAGAGCCAAGACCAAGAAAGGGCTGACGCCGTTAATGATGACTGCTCAAGAGGGGAGGGAGATGGCAATGCATTTCATGCTATCTGTGAGATTCTATTTTTAGTAGCAAGCTTGAATTTGCAGAGCTAAGCGTGAAAGTTCAACTTTGAGGCTATATCTCTCTCTTCTGCAGATTGGAGCCAATGTTAGGAACACAGATCTTTACGGCAACACTTGCGTGCATTACGCAGCTTTGCATGGGAGAGTAAAGATGCTTGAGATGCTATTGGCAAGGTCAGTAAATACTCATCCTCTAATCTTGATGTGATGTACCTTACATTATGGTTGCCATTGGTCGTAACTGAGAGGTCTGTATTTCACTTGTTGTAGGGCTGATGCAGAGGATGATGGTGAGAGTGAGGAGCCTGAGTTCTACCAGCAGTTCGGGAAAGAGAAGAAAGGCGCCAGTGCTGCTATGGCTAAGATTGGGGACGCTGCTGCTAAGCTTGGAGATGTAGCGCGCAAATTGGGGACAACTGCAATAGCTGGATTGGGAGCAGAGTCTGTACTGCATGTGCCAGTGGCAAAGGGCAGGTACTCCATGTCCAGGAGATGTAAAGCCTTATTTGATAATAGCAACTATGTTATGCATGAAGTCCTCGTGATTGAAGCTCCATGAGCTCCTTTCTAATGAATTGTATATCTTGTCTGTTGTTAGGTTTGCAGAAATGCAAAATGAGGCAGGGCTGCAGCCCATTCACTTTGCCGTGTGGGGTGGTCATGTAGATGTCGTCAAGGTGCTTCTCAGCTACAAGGCCAAGTTGGATGCGGTTAGTAAGGCGGACAGTACAGCTCTGGTGACCTGCAACGGTGGCTCTGGCCTAATGCACATTGCAGCCCTGAGGAACAACACAGAGATGGTCAACTTCCTCCTGGAAGAGTATGTCAAGGTAGGACTTATTTCACGAAGACAAGAAATGACATTGCTCTGCTATCAAAAGAGGCAGACATTTCAATTTTTTTTGTCTCAGCAAATCTGTACACTGCATATTCTGCACCCTCTTTGATCATTCATGTGAAACGTCAACTCCATAGCTGTAGTGTTCATTTCCATCCTTTCTTTTCACTTAACTCCATATATTCAGATATTACATCATCTTTCCACTACAGGATTTAGCTGCTTCTTCTGGGCCAATAGAGGCTCCAACTGATCCCAGAACAATGAGGGACGAGTACGGTTACACCCCTTATCAGTTGGCGAGGAACTTGATTAGAGAGGAGGTGCTGCCTCTCATTGACCCAAGGGTGAGTTGTTTATGATGTCTGCAAGCTACACATGAAGTTCTTCATCCTGTCCAAGGCTATGAGACTGGTTTGATAGCTTACTTAGGTATCTATGCCAAAATCTTGCAGGCTAAATTACCCAGCTTAGAAATCATTCAAAAGAATGCATCTTTTAAGCGGAACTCATCCAGAGGTTCAAAAAAAGCAGGTCAGCACTAACAGAATTCCGCTTGAGAATGTGATAGATTAAATCGATCACTCTTTTTCTCTTGTTTCATCTGCACTATTTCTTTAAAGATTTGATGAGATTAATTTGATATTGGAACTGCTGCGCCCCTAAAATAAGTGTCCCTCACGAAAAGTGAGTTTGTGTGACTTATTATGACCTGCATGCAGACTTGGGTAGAAGCTCTGGGACCATCCCAGCTACATCTTATAAGCCCTCAGCGGGATGGGATCCATTTGGTGGGCCTACCTCCTCCTCATCTTCTACCGCCCCCTCAGCACCAAGTTTCACACTGAAACCTCCGCCACCCCCAAGGGCCAAAAGAACATCTCTGACTAGTGGCACATCAACATCCTCTCCACTGGTCACAGCAGTGTCAGGAATCAATTTGGGTACTGCTGTCACGAGTGATACGAGTGGGGTGAAGCTCCCCTCAGAGTCTACTACCCATACTGCACGTCCTGTTGCTGAGCCACCACTTGATTTCGTGTGTCCTATCACCAAAAAGGTTATGGTGGATCCTGTGATTGCATGTGATGGGAGGTGAGTACAAAGAAAGGCTTCCTTACTAGTCAAGCAGGAAGAAAGGAGATACTAGTGGTCAATTTAGGGAGAACATTATGATAAATTGTCTGTTGAAATCTCTTCTTATGTCACACTCAGTGTCTTCCTCTTCTCGCTGTATTGGAATGTGTTTTGTCCTCAGATCCTATGAGAGGGATGCTATTGAAATGTGGCTGGACATAGGCAACACAGAGATGCCTGAGGGGTATGGACCAGTGAGCAGCACCATTGTGACTCCAAATGACGAGCTGAGGGAGAAGATAGCAGCATGGAAACAGACTTAATGCATCGTGATGCTCATCATTATGCCCTGATGAACTGCAAGATGTCACACATTTGAAGTCAATCGAGGCAGATTGCATATCTCATTTAAACGCAAGAAACGGAGGCTGTACTGGTACACTTTTGAGTTATTCAAATGCAAGCTGAGCAGTTTTGCAGTTTTCGTAAAAATCTCAAGATTAAATTGGGTTCCGGCGAACAGACGAAGAAATGATGCAAAAGGCGGTTTAACATCGCTCATCGGAACAAGGAATGGAGGAGAGGGAGCAATAAAGCAAAGTCATCTCATGAAGTCATTTTGGAAGTTCATCGAAGGAGAGTGGGCAAAGAACCTTGCAAACAGACTCTCGATTCCTAAGGAGCGATCGGTGCAGAATGCTCTGGACTATGAGCGGTTATTCATAGCTTGCAAGCAGAACGAGGCCTTGCATGCCAGAGCTGCGTCTTTGCGTATCAACTTGAATGGCATTAGTAAACAAAGCATTGCTGATGCCTGGAGGCTCATAAATCACCAATCTCTTGTCATGGAGGTGAGATTTTCACGAAGACGTCCCCCCCTTGACAATTAGCCACTTGAAAAATCAACAGCTCTTCACAATACCTTCGTGCATGATATCTTGCACAGGCAAGAGCCACTTCCTTCCCTCAGCAGAAGAAATACGTGGATCATCACATTCATTCCTCATTGCACCACATGGCACTGGCCATGCACCAGAGCTTGCAGAAGGTGATAGGAGATGACAACTGGATCGCATTCAGTTTTCATTCTTTAATCCTTTTCCAGCATTGTGAAACGGCTTATAAAGGACATTACACAGTTTACTAGATTCTGATCTTGACAACAACTACAACCAGCAGGAAGGGGACTTGTTGGAAGCTGCTGGAAGACTGTTGCAAGTCTCAAATACGGCTGATCCTGATCACAAGAGCACCCAGCCAGGTATTCAAACAGGAGGCGAGGTGAATGCATTTGTATTACAGGATTCTTGAGTATCTTGCTTAATATCTGCAGACATTTAGATTAGAATGGTTAAACTGACTCAGGCAGAACAGTGGCCAAATGCTGCTGCTAACTGAATCGTCTACGATTGTCTCAGGGCGCCATATTTCATTGCAGCAGCTTTCACAGCTGATAAGACACAGTCTGGGATTCTCTCTCAGGGTGGCTCCATCTAAGATAGACCATCCAGATGCAGGTGAAGTTTTGCAGTGTTAGAATGCAGCATTAAATAGAACAGCATACCTTGCATATGTCCATGGCGCATTCTTTAATGTAGGATTGGATTGCATCATGAAGCTCCCAATGCATGCAGCGGAGAGCCCTAACTCATACACATTGTCTCGGATGCACTCTCAATCTGAAGGACAAGGCTCTGAGGATCTTCTGAAAATTCTGAAAACTGAATGCTTATTTTGAGATTGCTCTTCCTAGTACATCTCAACAAAGGCTCTCATGTAATAAATTCGTGGTGCAGGTAGAGGGGTGTTCCTTGAGGGGACAGCATTACCTGGTACACTGATAGCGCTTGTGCCAGGACTCACATACAGCCGGACCCAATACAAGAGGATGCCAAACTTTCCGCGCATAGATATTGGTAATCCCTACCTGAGCCGAACATATGAGATGGATGTCATTGACTCTAAACCCTGGGGTGATGGAGATCAGACTTGCAGTCCAAGGATGAATATGCAGCAAGAAGAAGACAGTAGCAATGATTTGGGAGGTCTGAATGGAAGAAGCTGGGTTCAGCCTACTTGTCCAGAGGCGAGACTGTTGGAGGTATTAGAGGGAAGGCATCCTCTTGCAGTTGGTCACATGATCAATCATCCTGAACCTGGTAAGTTGGTCACATGATCAATCACCCTGAACAAGGTAAGTGGTTCACATGATCAATCACCCTGAACAAGGTAAGTGGGTCACATGATCAATCATCCTGAACCTGGTAAGTTGGTCACATGATCAATCACCCTGAACAAGGTAAGTGGTTCACATGATCAATCACCCTGAACAAGGTAAGTGGGTCACATGATCAATCATCCTGAACCTGGTAAGTTGGTCACATGATCAATCATCCTGAACCTGGTAAGTTGGTCACACGATCAATCACCCTGAACAAGTGGTTCACATGATCAATCACCCTGAACAAGGTGAGTGGGTCACATGATTAATCATCCTGAACCTGGTAAGTGGGTCACATGATCAATCATCCTGAACAAGGTAAGTGGGTCACATGATTAATCATCCTGAACCTGGTAAGTGGGTCATACAATCAATCAACCTGAACAAGGTAAGTGGGTCACATGATCAATCATCCTGAACCTGGTAAGTGGGTCATACAATCAATCAACCTGAACAAGGTAAGTGGGTCACACGATCAATCACCCAGAACCTGGTAAGTGGGTCACACGATCAATCATCCTGAACCTGGTAAGTGGGTCGCACGATCAATCAACCTGAACAAGGTAAGTGGGTCACACGATCAATAAACCTGAACCTAGTTAGAATAATGTAAATTCTTTCTCAATGCATAAGCCTTGGAGCTTCAGGCTAAGCAAGTATATAATGAGCAAGTATGGAGAGTCAGCAACACTACTATGCAGCAAGGTAGGGATGAGGATGATAGATATGTACAGTGTTCATGTACAACAGGTCAAAGTGCTGATATGTCACATTGCCACTTATCAATTCGCACTGTAACCAGGCCTCATCATGATCATATTCTGAGCAGGTATGCAGCCTAATGTTCTTGAGGTTGGCTTTGATTGGACCTTGAGGCCTGGGGAAGAGCCTTGGCTCCGGGTTTACATCCCAAACTTACCACTTGTGAAGCAGGAGGAGGAGGAAGAGGATAATCAAGTAGAAGAAATAAGTGTCAGGACAGATGGGGACATCATGAATAGAGAGGAACAACTGAGAGCTTGGTGTCAAGAGCTTTTGCCTGGGAAACCAGCATGCAAAGCTAGAGGCATAGCGCTCATTGCAACAAAGTTTATTAAAGACGGGGAAGAAATCCTGCAAGTGAGTACTGTCTCTTGCTTAACTAAACATTGAATTACAAATTACCATCTTATGTGGAAACTGGCAGCTTCATTATGTACTATTTCACAGTTCTGAGTTGAGTTGTACAATCTGTATTTTAACAGAACTACAGATTAAACCCCTGGGGACCTAGACCTTTGTGGTATCATCCAGTAAATGTGGAGGAGGATGAGAGGCGTTGGGCCCAGTTACCGTTAATAAATGTCATGGCACCACCTCGAAGCAAACTTTAGCACTAATTTAAGCAGTATTATATCCACTTTATTCATCGTCATATTAAATATTGACACCTTATCTGTTACCCTTCGGTGGCTTGCATTGCTTGTCAGGTATTCGGTTGGAAATATTTGTGGCTGTAACTAGTACTGATTTTGTAGGAACTGCTGCAAACAATCATTGATATATTCCTAGCATCACTTCTTTATAACTATTTGAAGAAGTAGAGATGGCTTTTGCATCTCAACGTGCATCCAGCAAGGTTAAGCTCAGCGCCAAACGCGAAGTTTCCCTTGCGAAGACACCAATTTCTGTAGTGTCTGCACCAAATGTGGCTGCATGTGCTGTTTCTGGTAAGGAATCTACAAATTATCCTGAAGGATATGTCCTTAGGTATTCGAACGTGCGCCGACCTAAGAAAAAGAGGATGAGGATATCCCACATCATACTGTCTTGCAATGTAAATCATGTTTATTGTTTCATTTGATTCACTCGTATTTCCACCTCGCAGCCTCAGGATCCCTGTATGCACACCAGCTGTGCAGTCCTTCCTTCACCTCAGTAAGGCAATCTAGGGCCAGCCAGATTTGCCATGTTGCTGCTCCTGAAGGTAATTATTCTCTCTAATATGCATTTTTGGCGTATGCAAGGCTTTTTCTGCTCTGAGTAAGAATAACATTACGCCTTGCTCCTCCAGCCCCATCAGCTGTGGAGGAGAGAGTCGCTCGTGACAACATCCGTAACATTGCTATCATTGCCCACGTTGATCATGGCAAAACTACCCTAGTGGATGCACTTTTGAAGCAGAGTAATGTCTTCCGTGACAATCAGGTAGGTGTGAGCTTGTGAGTGCTACCCATCTCAAAATAGTTAAACTTTTGGAAATTATCTTAAACAAGAACACATCCAGCATGTGATTGTTTCTTGCAGCTGTGTTAACAAAACAATTCTCCTTTTCATTACACTCAGGCTACCACAGAGCGTATCATGGACAGCAATGACCTGGAGCGCGAGCGTGGTATCACTATTCTTGCCAAGAACACTGCTGTGAGTCCTTATTGTGATTCTGTGTATTGATCCTTCTCACTACGTGCTATATAGCAGTGTAATACAGCACACTATGTTGCTTTTGTACAGCTGCATCAGGAATTTTATAAGATGAATTGCATGATGAATACTCCCAGCCCTCACCCTGATGAGTTAGCCTGATCAAGACCTCACAGCACATATTAAATTCCCTTTCTAATATGGCATGCCCCACAGGTTACATACAAGGGCACCAAGATCAACATCATTGATACTCCAGGTCACGCTGACTTTGGAGGCGAGGTGGAGCGTGTGCTGAACATGTGTGATGGTGTGCTGCTGTTGGTGGATAGTGTGGAGGGACCCATGCCTCAGGTGAAGACATTGTGAACTGCTGTTTTTTGAGGAGTAGACTGCTGCATGCCATGTGCATTATCGCTAACAGTCACTTCCCTCTATATGTACGAAGTCTTACTTATGATTGCCCCTCCTCATGCTCTTTCAGACTCGCTTCGTGCTGCGTAAAGCCCTCTTGCTAGAGAAGAAGGTCGTAGTGGTCATCAACAAGATTGATCGTGCTTCTGCCCGTCCTGACTGGGTCATTGACTCAACCTATGAGCTCTTCATGGACCTTGGAGCCTCTGATGAGCAGTGTGAGTTCCCAGTCATTTATGCTTCAGGGTTCAAGGGTATTGCTGGTTCAGCACCTGACAAGATGGCTGAGGATCTAGAGCCTCTCTTCCAGATGATCATTAAGAAGGTAAGAAGAACCATTGTGCTTTATGGATGGACAGACTTTTCTTTTAACATCCTCAGTCGATTGTTGTTCAAGATAGAATGTAATAACATGAAGATGCAATATGAGTGAGCTCATGAGAATTGCTCTTGACGTGCAGTTAATCACCTGGTACAAGATCTCTACTGTTGCATGATAATATTTGCTTTGTAGTTACAGATTATGCATGTTTTCTCTCCAGGTGAAGCCCCCTGTTGTCAGCGCCACTGCCCCTCTACAGATGATGTCTGCTAACATTGATTATGACACTCATCTGGGCCGGATTGCCATTGGCAGAGTGGTCAGTGGCACCATCAAGAAGGGTCAGGCCGTCTCTATCTGCAGCAGTCTTGAGCCTGGCATGGTGCGTACTATGAGCCCCGGAACAGTTAGGAATTAGTATGCAGAGTTCCCTGTTGACTTGTAACAATATAGTTGCACCCAATGAGAACAGACCACCAGTGTGCTGCAGCTGATGCTGAGACTGGCTTCAAAACCACCTCCTGACATACCTCCCCTCTTCTCCTCTTATGTACCTTCTCTCCTCACTGTCTCATCCCACAGAGCCGTCAGTCCAAGGTCACAGACTTGTTTGTGTACAGCAACTTCAGCCGCGTGCCAGTGGACGAGGTCAAGGCTGGAGACATTTGCGCCCTCACTGGACTTCCTGATATCAAGATTGGGGAGACCATCTGCAGTAGGGAGAACCCCATTGCTCTCCCCACCATCAAGGTACTCTGTTAAAGTGACCAGCTCTGTTAGTGATGATGCTTTATTGGATTATGTTCAAGGAGAACATGCTCGGATTTGTAGCTATAAATGAAGGCTTCTGATGTTTGCACCAAATCTAAATGGCTCCTTTTTTAACTTCTGTAGTTGGCCTAGAGTTCTGATTTACCCTCCTCCTTTTAATAACAGGTGGAGGACCCAACTGTGAGCATGGTGTTCAAAGTTAACACCTCACCATTTGCCGGCAAGGAGGGCAAGTTTGTGACCAGCAGAAACATCAAGGAGAGGTGAGTCATCCTTGTGCTAGGAATGTGGCCTCTACCTTCTGGTGCTGTCTTATTTGATTGCAGAATTGAGGAGTGTAACTGCATTCTGCTCATTATAGGCTTGATCGTGAGCTTGAGCGAAACCTTGCGTTGAGAGTGGAGCCTGGAGTGTCTGCTGATCAATTCATTGTCAGTGGCCGTGGTGCTCTGCATTTGGGTGAGAGAGATATGAAAGCTCTTGCAAGACTCTTTCCAATGCACTGCTCATAGTATGTATCGAACCCATCCTCTTCCTCATGCATCATATATCAGATGTATGATGTATTTAAACATCATGGTCCTCTTCTGATGTATTCTAAACATCAGGTCCTCTGATATTCCAGATTGTCCATATTTCAGCATCTTGTCCCCTTTTGTTAATTACCTACAGGTATTCTCATTGAGAACATGCGCCGTGAAGGCTATGAGTTTGAGATTGGACCTCCCAAGGTCATCACTAAGGAGATCAACGGACAGAAGTGTGAACCTTATGAGGAGGCCATTGTAGAGGTCCCCGATAACTCCATTGGTGAGGCTGGGCTGTGGTCTAGTATTCTCCCATATCTGTTATGCAATACAGAAAGCCTGGAAGCTGACTGATAAATTTAATCTAATGATTATTAAATTCCAGCTAATACAAAATCTGAGTCTCATAAAACATTTACCTTCACTACCAGGTTCCGTTGTTGAGATCTTCGCTCAGCGCAAGGGTGAGATGGTGGATCTTGCACCATTCATTGAAGGATCAAGCCGTGCCAAGTTCCGCATTGCCACACGTGGTCTTCTGGGTCTACGTAACGCATTGTTGACTGCCACACGTGGAATGGCCATCATGAACACCATTTTCCTCGAATATGCCCCAGTGGCAGGAGAAATTCTGATGAGGTGAGAAATGAATTTTTATAACAACGCGTCCAGCCATTGAGAGGTGCGCCAGAGTTAGAGGTTGAAGTACATGCTTGTATGTAGAATCATTTGACAGATACAGGAAACGTGAATGCAAATCATTAGTTTGCATATGCATCGTTTGATGAGCAGAATGTCAAGAATTTTCTGTGCTTCCTAAATGAGTGCTCAGTTATGTTTATCCATGCTCAGGGACAATGGTTCCCTAGTGGCCCACGAGACAGGAGATGTGACCTCTTATGCCCTAGAGACTGCCCAAGATCGAGGTGTCCTGTTTGTGCGTCCTGGTGATGCTGTGTATGAGGGTCAATGTGTGGGAATGCACGCAAAGGCTGGTGATCTGGTTATCAACGTGTGCAAGACAAAGGCTTTGACAAACATGAGAGCGTAAGTAATAGCCATCTGAATTCAAACATGTTGACATAGTTGAAGAGTATGAGCAAGAAATGATTCAGCGATGTATTAACAATGTGCTATTTTGTGCTCATCTGAGCTTAACGTTTACTATGTAGCTGTCCCCTTCTCCTCCTGCTTTAAACCCACTAGTGACACACCACAAGCGACATTAAGTGTTCCATGTGTGCCTCTCCTCACAGAGCTAACAAGGAGATCAAGACTGGCCTTGATGAACCACGCATCATGTCTCTGGATGATGCCTTGGAATACATCAATGATGATGAGCAAGTGGAGGTCACACCAAAGAGTGTGAGAATTAGGAAAGACCCCACAGCTCCTAAGAAAAGGGGAGGTAGGTAAATAGTACATCAAATCTCTAGCCATTTGTTGGCATTGCTGTCATAATCCTTTGTTAAGGGAAACTACACCTACTAAGAGAACAACTAACTAAGAATTTTGAGCTGAGTACCCTGAGTGCAATTTCAAGTTCATCTACCCCGTCTTGAGCTGCTGGTGGATGAAAGTTTTCTTGTTTCTTCACTTCTCTTCTGATACTGTTTAGTGGTAGTAACGGTGCTCCTTGCTGTGGCAATGAACTGAGATCTGTTGAATACTTTGTTTGTTGCGTGATGTTATGTTACAGTAGTTGTTGAGCTTGTTAAATAAGTTATCCCAGCCGTCCAATGTGTAAGTCTTCAATCTTTGTACACGATTGACAAAATCAATCGTGTATATATATAGATATATAAATCATTCGTGTATGTATACCTCTCAACATATTCAAGAAAATCCAATAATCAAAATTGCTTAGTGAACACTGCAGTCCCAAAACAACTTAATGTTCGTTCACAGGCAGGGCCTCAATCCTCAAAGCTAACTCATTCAGAGCTGCCAGGTGCATTGCCTGCTCCTCTCCCATTGTGTCACCCTCCTGCAGGGTGCTAGGGATAATGGTAGATGAAGCCATGTCTAGATATCTCCTGGCTTCTTTGGCATTGTACAAGCGTACATGTGCCTGAATCAGGCGGTACAGATCCTGCAAACACATTTATTCAGACAGAATAAGTGAAGGGCTCCTAGAGGAATATGTCAGCAAACTTACTTACAGCTCTTTCAGATGAGCAGCAGGTAATCACCATTCCAGGCAAAGAATACTAAGTCTCACCTCAAAGCGCGGCTGAGCCTGGCACTTTACTGCCCATGCCAGCACCTCTGAGGCCTGCTCCCACCGACCCGCCACTTCATACTCAGCAGCAACGAGAGCTAGAACCTCAGCTTCCTGTAGCCCCACCCTCTTGCCCTGACTCAGTGCCTTGGAGGCGTCTGACCATCTCTGTACCCTGCAGGTTCAGAAGCAGAGGGTCTCAAAGTGAGAAGAAGAGAGGATCATAGAGTGCCTAGACGTGGCTGCTTATTCATATAAGTAGACCAGCAGACCAATAATACAATCATGAGGAGTTAAAAGAAATCAAGATACAGATACCAGAGCACTGCAAGCTGTCTGCAATGAGGATACATGCACACACAAATAACGTCATGAATAATATCTTTACCTCACAGATATGAGAGCTAACAATCCCCAGGGCTCAGGTAGCTCTGGGTCCAAAAGATTGCTCTGAGACAATGCCATATCGGCATTCTCCATCTGCCCAATTTGCATGTAGGCTCGCCCGACCAGGAGCCAAAGCAAGGGGCTGGAGCTATGATTTTCAGATGAGGCAGGTTGTGAAGATTCAGCCACTTTCAACAGACTGTCAATCGCACACTGTGGTTGAGAGACCCGCATGAAAGCCTCTGCTATTTTCAGGTGCACCTTTATGACATCATGAATACAGAAATGTCATTCAGGGCAAGTCATATCCAAAAAGCTCATACTGCATACATGTATTTGCCATGGCTATAGCATGCATGAGGTAGAACATGAAGCAACTTCATGATCAAGGTAATCTCGCATCCTACTGATCAGAAGCCCTAATGCCCTAACAAGTTACAGTATCTGTCTGCAAGCTCTGTCTCGACATCATCATAATAGACATCCAAGGACTCGCTGAAACTCATCACAGATGAATGGAATCCTCATTGATTCAACCTTGAGTTGTAAAGCTATGAGAAGGACTATCCTGCTTCCTATCTAGCTTACCATGTATGCACACAATTCATTTTTCCTACAAGCATCTGTGATGAATGCAGGTATGCGAAAGAGATACCTTTGTGGGAGTGTATGAGATGGAATCAGCCAGGTTAACAGCTTTCTGGTAGATGAGGATGGCTGCATCAGTTAGTCCCAACCTCCAACTGATCTCTGCCTGCATCAACACAACCTGTAGAAGGAGCGAAGTAGAAGCTGAAACACCCTCTTCAGGAATTCCTGAAGGTTCAGCCGCCAAGTCCCCTGCTTCCTCTGTAGCAGCAGCAGCAGCAGCAGCAGCAGAGGATTGTGCCATACTGGTAGCAGCAGCATGAGCTGCCTCGGCCTGCCTGGCACAGCGTCGAGCCAGTAACCCAGCTTCCTTTAGCTTCTTCATGATGCCATCTGCAACTGTCCCAGACTGGTCTGCAGGCCCACCTGGAATCAGCACTCGTTGTAAGGAGGCCACATCCAAAGCCAAGCACTGTAAACCTTTATATGAGCGCTGAAGCAGTGGCATGGCCACCTCCGCCTAAAGAATGTCCAAGGAAGCACATTTTTAAGACATCAGTATTCATAAAAAGTGAGATATTAAAAGCAAGATGATCCATAGATTCTCAAGGTGTAGATGTGAAACATGTGATCACTGATCACTGTTATGACATGCCTTTTGCATTCAAGGCAAGATAATAACACCAACAAATCATAACTGTCATAATGTCCTTCTAAGGCAAGCTAATAACACCAACCAATCACAACTGTCATAATGTCCTTCTAAGGCAAGATAATAACACCAACCAATCACAACTGTCATGTCCTTCTAAGGCAAGATAATAACACCAACCAATCATAACTGTCATATCCTTCTAAGGCAAGATAATAACACCAACAAATCATAACTGTCACGTCCTTCTAAGGCAAGATAATAACACCAACAAATCATAACTGTCATAATGTCCTTCTAAGGCAAGATAATAACACCAACCAATCACAACTGTCATGTCCTTCTAAGGCAAGATAATAACACCAACCAATCATAACTGTCACGTCCTTCTAAGGCAAGATAATAACACCAACAAATCATAACTGTCACGTCCTTCTAAGGCAAGATAATAACACCAACCAATCACAACTGTCATGTCCTTCTAAGGCAAGATAAAAACAGCAACCAATCATAACTGTCATATCCTTCTAAGGCAAGATAATAACACCAACCAATCATAACTGTCACGTCCTTCTAAGGCAAGATAATAACACCAACAAATCATAACTGTCACGTCCTTCTAAGGTAAGATAATAACACCAACCAATCATAACTGTCACGTCCTTCTAAGGCAAGATAATAACACCAACCAATCATAACTGTCACGTCCTTCTAAGGCAAGATAATAACACCAACCAATCATAACTGTCACGTCCTTCTAAGGCAAGATAATAACACCAATAAATCATAACTGTCATGTCCTCCTCTCACCAAGTCTGCAAGCTCAGGAAGGTGCATGGTGAGCATGATGTTCCTGAGTTGGAAAAATGCATTAGCCTCAGCAGGAGGCTGCTGCGCTGCCAGGGCACGACGCTCTAACAAGGACAGCTGCTGCCGGCAGCGGGACCAAGGTTGGTTGTGGCGGTTAGGGCCGGGCAGGGAAGGCTCTGTAAAGGAGAGAAGGAGCAATCTGAATATGCATTGGGAAATTGTTGCAATGAATAGATGCTAATGCAGCATGAGAACCTTAGAGGTTCCAAAGCCTGTCACCATGTACAAAAAATCATGACAATACATCTTCCAAATTCCAGAGTGGTAAGACAGGAGAGAATCTTGACACTCAGCCCAAGACATAAAGCCCAAGGCCCTCACAAGCTTGCTATAACGGCATGGTACCTTTACTATACAAGGCCCTCACAAGCTTGCTATAACGGCATGGTACCTTTACTATACAAGGCCCTCACAAGCTTGCCATAACGGCATGGTACCTTTACTATACAGGATTGCCAGAAAGGCCCAGGGTATGCCCTGCTCATTCCCACTGACTACCACCAAGGCATGCCCTGCGACACATGCAGTCTCCATCAAAGAGCTTATCTCAGAGCTCTGCACTACCCCAGCAACCTCTGTGTCCCTTACTGCCAGCTGCCGCACTGCCTGAGTGAGTGTGACTGCTGCTGTCAGCAACAGAGCTCCAGGATGTGCTGGATTGATCTCCAAACACTTCCTGGCTGAAGACAGGGCTGAGTCCAAGTGACCAAGACGCATGCTGAATGTGGCATGATCGTACCAGACCTGCGGAGTGCAGGGGGGGTATCAGAGGAGTGACATTTATGCTTGTACATATGAATTGCATGAGCATGTGAGGAGTCATAGCATGCACATGAGAGGAGTCACAATAATATCATCTACAGAGTTATCACCAATAACACGTGGGGAAGAGTCTAGCACATAATTTGAATAGTGCACAAATCCAGTTTACATGCAACCATTGAATGTTTTCATGCAACCATGCTATACATGCAACCATTGAATGTTTTCATGCAACCATGCTATACATGCAACCATTGAATGTTTTCATGCAACCATGCTATACATGCAACCATTGAATGTTTTCATGCAACCAAGCTATACATGCAACCATTGAATGCTTTCATCATAACAAAGACTGCACCAGAGATTTTCAATTGCACAGAAGATCATGTTTGCAAGCCTGTATGATGTGACATCTAGTTACTTACACCAAGTCAATCTGGTTTTCCATGTCTTACATGTTCATTGTCGCTGTCCAGGAGCCTGCGTTGATGAAGATTTTCTGCCCTGTGGAGCAGATTCTGACCCCTTTGGTGATCCATGTTAGAATCATTTGATGCCAACCACAAACCAGACTCCTCATACTGCAGTAACCACATCACAGGTTGGTCAGTTTTGCAAGTATTTAGGTGAATTGAGGAGAATTGAGCTTTGGTGGGCTGATCAGACCTATCTGGAAAACATAGATGCGTGCAAGAGAGAAGACATGTCAGGGACTGAGCATTAGCACAAGACAACTCACACAAGAGCCTCAAATGAGAGTGCACTATTGAGCATTTCATCAGCAGTACTACCTGAGTAGCCAAACCTAAGAGATGACTGGACTCCTCATATGATGGAACAACAGCATGCACTGGTTTCAGAGTACCATCCTTGACCCTGAACAATTAAAGGAGCTTCATAAGTGCCATGTCTACACGTCCAACCACAAGATTCTGGAAGTAGAACAGGGTCTCCATGTATGAGATCAGAATGGATGTTCCTCTTTGATACAGCGTTTAAAGTGCCACAGTATTCTTAGGCAGTGAGGTATGAAGCCCTCTCACCTTGCCAGCTGGATGTGAACCAAATTCATAAGTCGCTTATAAAGCTTGCCATAAAGAGGCTCCATTTCCCTCTTGGACATTGCTCCACTAGCACCCAGCTCTTCCTTCACCACTCTGAGTAGTGGTGCCTTCAAACCCTCTCTCAGGGCAGTGTAAGCACCTGAGTGGTTAAGTTGGAAGATGAGCTCCCTGTGACGTTGAGCCACAGGCATTGCGGGATCAGCAGCTGGTGTATTCTGGTCTGAGACACTCTTGTGGTCCAGGTAAGTGTCCACTAGCTGACTGAGAGAGATGTCCACCTGAGTAAGGACAGACATTTCACTGACCATATTTTTCAGATTTAGGCATATCCGTCCTAAATCAGTACTGGGCTCGACATTTGTGACTGCCATGATTTCTTTTACTAATTTTGTGACCGTTTGCAGCTTCGATGTAAACTGGTAATGATTGGGTACATTCATGACAATTTACGGAATCAAAGCGTGCTCTTCATGACGTCTTTTTATGAGGAAACACTGATAAAACCTAACAGCGCAGACCCTGAGGTAGCAAAAACATCTTACCTGCTTCTGGAAGTCATCAGAAGCTGTTGGCGGTGGTGGAGCAGGGTGGAGGTCTCGTGTTGGGACCAGATCAGTCAGCTTCCTCTCAGGTTCTGAGGGTGGTGACCAGATGGGGACGATGGGGTCACACAACCTGAGCATGAACCCAAACAGAGAATGTGGTGGGAGGAAAGTAGAACATTCTAGTGAAAATCGCACTCTGAAAAAGTATAAGGATAGCAAAACATTTTTTTTCATGATGCATTCCTCCTCGTGGAACTCCCTCTGCTACTCACTGAACTCCCTCTGCTACTCACTTGATGGAAAAATTCTGTACAGCTGCTCCACATAACTGCCAGGCACTTGTACCCGGCAGCACCTCCGGCTCCACAGGTTTTCCTTTACTGGATGAGGATGTACAACACTTCTCAATCATCTTACTGGATGAGGATGGACAACACTTCAATATCATCTTACTGGATGAGGATGTACAGCACTTCACAATCATGTTTCATGTAATAGATCTTTTAAGCAGTGTCTAAGGACAGGGCACAGTCCTAGAGGCCATGAACAGTGTACATTCCCAGAAGTGTAGATGTTGCCACTGTACATGCATACTACTCACGCTGGTGCAGCGTATGCGGGGAGGCAGCCGGAACCAAGAAGCTGACTGCCCTCGACCTTGTCAGCAACACCTGCAGCCCAGGCTACCAGAGGAAGGGCGTCTTCTGCCACCTCCACAGTGCCATCCACAAGTAGCCCTTGAGTGCTGCTCTCGCTCACCCATGACATCCCATGGTATGCCTCCCATGCATTGTCCACAAACGCTTCATTAGTAACATACCTGGCAACCTCTATGGCCAACGGCTGGCCTGCCTCCAACTGAGTCTGAGGTGGAGAGTGATGGCGTTTTCTTTGCACATGATGACATGGACGTTTTAATAGCATGTGTTCTCAGCATACAATCCTTTTAACAGCATGTTTTCTCAGCATACAATACTTTTAATAGCATGTGTTCTCAGCATACAATCCACAACAGTATGCGGTGTGCAACAGACTTTCTTTCTTGTTGTGAAAACAAGTACTTACCTAAAATGTAAGGAATTGTAAGAGATGCAGGTTTGTGCAGAGACAGTGATGTAGACATTGAGAGGGGGGTCTACGTAAGGAATTTGTATTATCTCACCCTCAACTTCTCAGCAGCATCTGCTGAAAGTATGAATCTTTTTGGGGCATCAAAGACAATGGTACCATCCTTACTCAGCTGACCCTGGACTTTTAATGTAGGGCAGGGTGCCGGCAGCGCTACAGCCAACTGGAAATTGATCTGAGGTATAAAAAACAGGTTTTCAAAGAACACTATGCTGAGAATTATCTCATTTCAGGGAACTCAAAACAAAGTAGAGCAGTGTGCAGAAAAGTAAGGAGCAGAAAAAGACATCAGAACAGTTAGCAGAAAGACATGAGCAAGTAAATTCTCAACACAAAGTATGCTTATTGCCATTGACTGTTCATACCTTTCCCTGCAGACCATCTTTCCCACGAACCAGATCTAATGCTGCTTGTAATGTGGGGGGAATTGGAGCGATACTTGGCAACCCAAGCTCAACCACGTTGCAACCATCTGCAACATCCTCCTCACTCACAAACCTTCAAAGAGGTAGTCAGCAAGCAGTCTTGAAGTCTACAATATGCCTTAACAAGTACTTTGCAGGCTGAGCCACAAAGTATCAATCCAGAGCCTACCAGAGTTTAAATATTGTCAAAACACATGATAAACATCCATGGTTTTAAAGCTTTAAATCCTTTCTATTCAATGCCTATGTCATGGCGGAAGGTACCTGTATGGTTGAGGTTCAACTAGTTGCTCCTCTGATGGCACAGCGGGTGTTGGAGCATCAGGAGGTTTAACTTCAGGGGTTTTAACTTCACCCTCGTTACTTGGTGAGGGAGCATGAGGGGCTTCTCTGTAAGTGGTGTAGACTTTGAGGCTTTGGATGCTGCCAGACAACAGCTGCATGCACACAGAAAGTATGCTGATAAGTGTGAATACTTCATAACTGAGCTTCATTTTCACTGCACCATGGAAGGCACTAACATCACAGTCATGGTCAATCATGGAAAGCACTAACATCACAGTCATGATCAATCATGGAATGCACTAACATCACAGTCATCATGATCAATCATGGAAGGCACTAACATCACAGTCATGATCAATCATGTACCCTGATATGACGTCATGCACCTATAGCAACTGTGTGAAGGTGTAGTTGAAATACACTGACCTTAACGGAACCCTCTGGTCTGGACTCTGGTGTCAGTTGGATGTCAGTTAATTCATACACCTGCTTTCCTCTTGCAAATGGGAGCATATCTAAGGTCACAGCTGCAAGAACTCCATTGCTAGCCGTATCATGAAGCTGGATGACAACTTTAGTATTGATAAGCAGCTCAGCAGCTGTCAGGGTGGCATCAAATCTGAATCCTTTTTCAAAATGATAGTTGTAGCAGAGATTTGTAAGGGTTTTATCCCCAACCTCTTTTGGGGCTGGAACAGTGGCATCCCCCTCAACAGGAGCAAGTACAGTTGAGTATGCAAGGCTGAAGTGTGTCTGAGGTGGAGGTGGCGCATCAGGTTCATGCGGGGGTGGTGGAGGGACCTCTTGAGCTGTCTTACCAGGTGGGGTCTTAACCTTGGCTGGTGCCCCTGATGCTGTGGGAGGCCTAGCTGGAACATCCTGGGGAAAGAAATGACGCATTTAAAGATCTAGAAGTGTGGTTCCTCATGGCATTCAGAAGAAAAAGATATCAAGCTACATTGAGTTATGTTAAGCAGGAGTTTGCATGTTTCCCAGGTCTGTTTTAAGTTAGAGAATTCAAATCATTCCTTAAATGATGACAGTCAAATCTTTAGCTTACCAATGACAGTACAGCAGCTGGGATGGAAACGTTTATGAATGCACCGTAAGGATTTAAGTCATTCTGCTTAACCTCAGTTACTTCAATATTTGCCTTCGGCGGCATCTTGTAAATACCTTTCAGAATGACAAGTGTCTAATACCGCAAATCTAAGACAACGTACGTCTTTTAACTTGCTCCAGGACCAAGGAGTGTCTCGCCTAGTTAGCAAGAGCTTGCTAAATCTTAGCATTTTGAAATTGCATATCTAAATTGCGTGGAGCTAATGACAGAGGTTTGAAATGCACATCGCACATGTACCTGCAGATGCTGAAAGAGGAGAATCACATCAATATTGAATCAATTAACTTGAATTACTTACACACCCAACTCTAAATTTAAAGCTCTCGACATCGTTTTCTCTTGACTCAATGTCTTTTTAAAATCATATTGGATCTCCGTCTCAACTCTCTCAGTTCTCTTAGATTTAAATAATATATGTAATTATTCTTTCTCATTATATGTATTGGTCTCTTTACGATCCTGATACCTAGATACCTATCATGTGTCTCTTTGTACCAATGTTGAATGATTTAAACTGTCAACAACGTGTTGGATGCACAATCAGGCAACACTAAGTCAGATTCTTACTCCTATAATATCATATGTAATTCGTAGTAGCCGCTGTGATGTGACTGCAGGGTTATGTTCATACTGCGTTTGCATGCAGTGCGGCCTGCCTAACTGTCTCGTGTACGGATTTTTCCTAGAGGTGCCGTACAGCGAGTCGCGTCTCTCTGACGGCGTAAATATCTCTTGATCAATTCTGTAGAAAGTAACTGAAAAGCAACTTGTTGGTATTTGTTAAAACAAGCACATCAGCTGCTAGCTATGACAGTCATTTCTCCACTTTTACATACCTAGTCTGCCATCACAAGATTAATGACATCAGGGTATGAGTAAGCATGGAGAGAGCGAGTGCTCCAAGTGCTTGACTCCTCTTTCTGGTTAGAGCAGCAAGGGAGGAATCACACTAAGGAGTTGTTTTGGAATTTCAATCATTTCAGATAGATGCATGATTGATGGTGACTCTTATCAGCCTTGTAGTCCCTGTTTCTTTGCAGTCAATAACTAATGCTACCTGTTCTCATTGTATGAACATGCCGATCATGGTGACCAATTGTTGTAATTATTGTTACTTTGCATGCTTTATCATTATTGTTCGCAGTGCAAGGAAATGTGGGAAGCAGTCTGAGTTTGCTAAGTGAGTGTCGAGGAGCCCGTGTCTGGGGAAATTTCATCAGCTAATTAATTATTTCAATTGATGACGAGCTTCTTAAGCTTTCTTTTTGTAGTGCTCACAGTGTACTTTGCAGGGACTGCATACTGTAGCCGATGCTTTATGTGTGAACACACTGGTTTCATTCAATACATTAGCAGCTCAAACAATCACTAAAATATTTATCATTCTCTGTAACTTGACAAAAATTAACAGCAGTTCTCAATCAAATTACGACCTGCTGGCATGGTTGATCTAATATAGAGATGCTCTTGCGCAAAAAGCTCTGTTATATAACATAGTTGACTAGTCGTAAATTAATAAATATATTGATTTATTACTCAGTCTTGTCCTAATTAGCAGTGTAGTAGGTATCTGCCATGTTAAGTGAGTATGAAGTTACAGTAAACCCATCAACTTAGTGAATGCTATCATAAAGACCATACTCAACTAAATCTTGTGCAAACCTGCTAAAGTGACAGATTTGGACTACTGCAAATCTAAGTCAATGTACGTCTTTTTACTTATTGCTCCAGAACCAGATGATATCACAAGCTGGCATCAGACACAAGTATACGAACAACATTCTATATAATTTTAAGTATTAGACATGGCAGAGGTCCGAAAGTCGTGCCCTACATGCGACTACTCTTGGTAAGCAAGATTCTGGTTGATGATCATTGCTTTGTTACTCAAAATTATTTTGTAAAATATTTTAAATTGTAAATGTTTCTTGAATCGTTTTCCCCTTCGATATATTTTGATGACCCTGCAAAATCAACTAGGTATCTGACATATTTCTGTCATTTATTCACTGTCTGTGCATTGTTAAAATGATGGGCACTTCATGATTATGGATATTACCTACAGACCCTACTTGTCAAAATCTCATCATTTGACAATCGTTTACCTATTTTTCACATTTTTCGTTATTGTTACCCTCTGATAATCGTCGAAAATTGCCGGGAGGCAATTCGTCGGTATATGTAATACCGTATCTTGCTAACGAATGACTGCTATTTCTCTGATATATCATTTGCCATCACATCAGGGTCGATAAGTATGGAAAGAACGAGTGCCCCAAGTGCTTGGCTCCACTTACTGGAGCCGCAGCGAAAAGAGCTCCCGGAGAGGCCAGCACGTTCAAGGCCAAGGCTAGCGACGCAGGAGAGTCAGAGAGTGGAGAGTGTAGCAAGGGTGGATCTCACACTTGGAAGTTTGGGAAATGCAGCAAGTGTGGGCAGGGTGAGGGATACGGCAAAGCTAAAGAGGCTCGCGCAGCTGGTGCTCCTAAAGTCACAGCTGTACCAGGAGGGGCTTGCACTGATGGGAAAATGCATATCTACAAATTCTCCAAGGTACTGGTGAACTACCTGTACAGAATACTTGCTTCGTGCCCTAATAACCTCCTTCATTTTTGTTGTTTTGAAATCCATACTCAAACACTATTATCATCATGCAAGGTCATCCATTGATTTTGGAAATTCGCTAGTAAATGTAACCTGAAGTTTCCCATGGCTTCAGCCTTTTTCTTCCTAGAAGTCCCTGTTTCCTGGCAGTGCGTTACTACTTCTTGTCATTGTATGACGATGATCATTACCAACTGTTGCTGTCTCATATGCTTGCTTTCAACTGTTACAACTTCAAATAATTGCTATGTCGTTGTACAGTAGTTATTACGAGTTACTAATCATTATTCACAGTGCACCAAATGCGGAAAGTCGGAGCTCGCGAAGTGATGAGCAGTGTGAGGACAGAGGTCCATAGTGCACTCCTGTAAGAAGAAACTTTCATCAAATTTCTGACGTGTATGCGAAGTCAATTTTATTCTTTTGGTACAAATATGTATGCACACGCATCATAACTCTTGCATTCTGTCAAATTTACTGCATTTGTACTTCGTCGCCATTCACCACAATCGGTCATTCCTACGGTTCTGATTCGGCTTCAGTACGAATTGGCTTCAGTTACGTGTGTATCGGCTTCATCTGACTATAAGCCCAAAGTGATGAGGAGCTGTACGTTGCTCCTTTGAAGGTACTCTTCTAGGACTCAGCAGATAAATTTTAGACACACTACCCTACTATTCAGTACACCATTACAGCTCACCATAGTATAGTTTGCAGGCAACTGCTGACTTTTAAGGACAATATGAATTATTAGCCAATTCGTCATTTACACATTAAAGACAAATGTTTTAAAGAAGGACCAGTAGTATGGTTCATGTAACAAGACTGTTGCCGCTATTCCATGCGCCTCTGGGACCAGTAGTATGGTTCATGTAATACATGTAACAAGGCTGTTACCGCTATTCCATGCGCCTCTGGGACCAGTAGTATGGTTCATGTAACAAGGCTGTTACCGCTATTCCATGTGCCTCTGGCAAGTTCTGAGACTAAATCAACAACAGCATTATTGTGCTTACTTGGTTGCCCTGTCCCCTGATAATTTTTACAGACTTTCTGTGTTCTTTAAGAAATAATGCAGCAAATATGCTCAAGCAATTGATGAATCATAGCGACAAGTAGTTGTTGGAGGAGATTCAATGCCCGGCTGTTGAATAATATAGATAGTCCAAAACGTTGTATCATCTTTCTAAACATTACTGGCACCTTCTGATGGTCTCTGTATGTATTGTGTGGTAATATAACGTCATAACAGCTTTATTGTTTTGTAGACCATGGCATTATGTTGCATCATCATAAATCGTCGCTCAGCTCACTCTTCGACATAATATACTAGAATGAATGAATCTACTGAGAGCCGGCTTTATGCAGCAGTTGTCAGTAGTAGTACATTTGTCCTTGATATTGGAGGTAACCATAATGTGAAGCACTGTAATGTAACACTTCTTTGATGCTAGGGGTATACTGTACCTGACTCATGTACCTCTAAATCTGCAATAAGATATACATTTTTAATTGCGAAGCTCACCCTTCTTCACACACTTCTCCATAGTTGGTAGCAAATAATGCAAGTCATGAGACGTACTTCAATTGAACAAAAAGGTAGACTAGTAGTAAATCATCTTCTACCATGAGGTTTTCAACAAAAATATCAAACAAATACGACATAATCACCAGCTTATTAACCAACAAATTTAATAACCAGACTGACCATGATAAAATCAATGGGAAGCATGTGTAATTTTGCTGGATATGGTACAGCATTATGCCACGATTGCCCCTGACATCTCCTGCTTTTGACAGCATGCAACTTCAGGCTACATCTGTTGGGATAGTTGGGATGATGGGGATCACAGCATCAACATGGATGCCACAGTCATGCTCAGGATCTGCATCTACAAAGTACAAGCCCTGGTACCCTTGGTTAGCTCCCCATGAGTTCTGGATGATCCAGCAACCATGAGGGGCAGGGACAGGAGCAGATCCAGGTCCAGCAACAGGGATCTGCATGATCAGCATCAAGTCAACAATGTCATGAGGTACGGCAGAGTGGTTTAGATAGGAAGAGTACAGATTGTGATTTACTCGCTTCAGCATAATTTAAAAATAATTAAAAAAGACAAAGCCAAGGAATTACAGGTGATCTCTAGTGTTCGTACCTATTACAATAGAGGTCTAACAAACCGGCAGTAGGGTCCAGATCAGCTATACTAAGCAACAATTCATACCTGGCATGGCGCCCAGCCCACAAGAACAACCGCATGGTCGCTGAGCTTCCCCGTCGAGTCCTCAACTTTGCAAGACACCCCAACATCTAGGTTCCTAGGGAAGCTAGGTAGGCTAGAACTGCTGGGCTTGAAATTCATGAATGTCCCCTGTGCCTTGAGGGCCACTGACACAGCCCCATGATTCATGACAGCATCCTTCAGCTGCTCTGTGGTATTGGGGTGCTCATAGTGTGTCATCCCAGTGGCCACACCGCTGATAGATCTACAGGCAGGACAACGTGAGAGCAAGATCATCATAATACACAAAGTCATCAAAGCACAGCTCACCAAAGCACAGCGCAACCTGCTAGCTTTTAATCAATTAAATGGATTATAATGTGAGCAGCGAGCGCTAAATATGGTCACGACAACGCTGCGCGACATGGCTCATCATACTTATCCACAATATACACGGGCTATTACTTGTGCCCATGATATCTCTAGTCATTTCTCATGCACCTTATTCTTGTCTAGCGACATGCCCTGGCCCTTCAAAAACACTCACTTGTCGCATCGCCCCTGGACCCCCGCATAAGGATAGTCCAACTGTACTGGGATGACAGAACCAACATCAATGATGAAGTCCATGACCACTCCTGGAGATCCACCCCAGCATCCTGTTCCCTCATCCTTTATCCTGCCCACGAAAGGAATACAGTCCATGATGTACTGTGGGGAGAAGGTGAAATGCTGCCCAGACTTTTGAGAGTACACAGAGCTGAGGGAAGCAGCAGTGCTGAAAGCGTAGCATGAACCACACATCAACTGATTCATGACATCTGGGACATCTGTGTAGTTGTAACTCCCCAAGTAGAACGAGGTAGGCTGGTCAGAAGTTGATCCCATCATTTGATACGGCATCATCTGTAGAGGAAGGCATGAGCAGTAGGCTTTACATTATTATGTCGGACAGCTAGAAAAAATAAGCCTTCTAATTGTTGTGTAAGTCAATGAGCATGATCTTACACATCACTTACTCTGGCGAATTAAAGCTATACTTACATAGCGGTACTCCTTCAGGGCTTCAGGCTGTACACCAGTGTAAACCCTTTGAAAGATGTCTTCCAGTTCCCTCCAGTTTGGTGGAACAGGTATGGGATCTACAACGTGGAGCGTTGATTAAGTCAGGAAAGGCCTCAAACAAAGCATCTGAAGCTAATGAAGCATAGGGCTTGTTGTGTCAACTTTTGATTGACAACCCTCTGGATGAAACGACTCCAGATAAGCAGAAGGCTCTCAGTGTCAACTCGTGAGTAACAAATCTAAGGAAAAAAAGACCATGAAATTGCAGCATCTCACCAGGCATGTTAATTGGATAGATATTTTGCTGAAGATGTCTTTTGGGAGAAGGACAAGTGGAAGAGACATCGGCGCCAAGGGTTGAGAAGCATGAGGTCCTGATCTCCGACTCGGAGAAGGGGATGTGCGCAAGAGATACAGTCTCATTGTCTGAATATGTTTTCAGGGAGTCAGGAATGAAATCCCAAGTAATTGAGTCTCCATTGAATTGTGTGATGAGCTTCAAAGGATGGCGGTTGGTAGTGTCTTGGATGTAGCGGTTAGTAACTGCTGAGTTGTGGGACACATCTCGGCTCCAGAGATCCATAGGAGTGCCTTGTGTCGTGAGCTGACCACCATACCGCCATGTGCCAGGTTCAAACCAGATCCATGCAGATAGGATCTCCTTTACCGGAATCCACTCTCCTAGGCTCATTCCATAACCAGGTTCAGCGAAATAGCAGCGCTGCTGGACACCCCCTGACTGGTTTGATGATGCATTGGGGGCAATGTTGAAAAAGGAGACTTGGACAGACGAAATGGACAAGTCCGAGGATAAGCACTGCAGTGGGAAATGAATAGTATGTGATCAGGAACTACACCCTATATAAGAGCCTATCAACATATATACAACATAAAACTTTAAAGCACATAATATTATGGTATAGGACAGCATGAGGGATGGATCTTACATCCAGGTTCCAGTATGCTGACGAGTTCTGAAGAGGGTAATGAATTCCAATGTGGTTTTCATCCCGAGCAATTGTCACAGGAGTCCTGCACACATGTATGTAAATGTCATGCAAAGGTAGGTAGTAGAATGATGAGCACCTGGATTCTCATTTTGCCGAATCAATGCTGCCCATGCGGACGAAAACACTTTCTCACCCTAGGCTTTGGAAAGGATCTACAGAGGATCTGCTTAGAACGAATGAGACCTGGGCATGCAGTAAGAAGAGGAATTATTGAAGTTGAAGAAATGTGATATTTGTCATGATGTTCATAAGTACCTACCTCAAACTTTGAGGGTAAGTAAGGCTCGAAATTTGGATACGTCTGATTCCTACAGAACACTTGCCCATACAATGTGAGCAGAAATAGAACAGCTAAGTTAAAAGTGTGCATAGTGACGTTTAGTCACGAAAAGTATGGAAATAGTCTTTTTGGATGGACAGAATAAGTAAGGAGCGTGAGATAGGGATTAATGATTTATTGAAGCATATTTGTATTCATTTGTCGTAGCCTGAAGCTCCTCAGAATGTCTCACTCATCACATTCTCTCACAGGAAAGTTCGTGGCAACTGCAAAGTCCGCTGTTTTCAGGTATGACGAAGATCAAAGTACATTATTGGTATCTAGGGAAACTGAATATACTGAAACAACAGCACCTGCTCCATCACGGCTTCGTTTATTCGTCAATGACAGGCAGGCGATTGGACAGTCGTAGTGATAAAAAGGTTGCAAGCCTGATAACACAGCTTTTTTCTTTGAAATAAAGTACGACAATACTGCTTCATTCAGTCATCACTGATAATCCTCTTTCATGAGTAGCCGTAGTTCAGTAAATAAAGCAGCGTTTGCGGCGTCAGGAGATGAGTAGCAGAATCATGGGAGAAGAGCAGTGCAGTCATGTTTGTAAGAAGTCCTCCCGATGTCCGCCACCTACCGACGTTATTCATATCAAAATATCTGCAAGACTGTAACTGCACAGACGACGAGAGTCTCCCCGGTTCCACATAACTCGTCCAGATACCTGATCAGCTGCCAAGACTCCTCCTCAACTAATGGGCACTTAGTGCTCACTTATTCCTTATCACTGGATTATTCAACTTCAGGTTAACTGGTCACTTGTCTTTCATGTCTGCACTAAATAGTTTCCTCATACCCCACATTACTAACTGCTCCATACCTCCCTCACCACTCTTGACGATGATGTAATCCTTACAATTATGCTTGGAGGTAGGATGTATGTATATACATATGTAGCATCATGCATCGATGCTGTTCTTAGATGTGGGACAAAGATAATATAACAGGATACCTGCAACTACATGCCACTGCCTCAAGCATTTGATTTATATGAGATTTGGGGGACAGTGGGTACTAGTGGCTGAGCTGGAGGATGAGATAACTGAGTTTGTGCTGCCTTGATGAGCTTGTGCTGCGGCATGTGCTGGTGATGAAATAATTGAGCAATTGAAGCAATTGAGAGGACTGTGAGGGTTGAGGGTTGCCTCTTATAAAATCTGCTGGCAATTGATGATGCATTTCATACGCACACTACCCATAACGCGTGATGTTAATCTGCCTACCTATCTGGTTTATTACTCGTAACACCGCTAGGGCTTAGGGCTTGCCATCGCTGGATTCATAGACACCAGCTATGAGCGTACAATTCTTTAGAGTTGCAAAACAATTAACAACATACAATTTAACAAGATCTCTCGCAAGGATTTGAGTCGCACTTCCAGACATGCTCACAGGACCTTCAGTCGAAGTTCGTAAATCTTGCCCAACATGCTTTTACTCTTGGTAGGGAATCTAGCTTTATATTGAGATTTTTTGTAAGTAATGTGAATGCATACAATGGTGGGCGATTCTGACGTCCCGCAAAATGTGAGGACTGAGCCCTAGTATGCTGTTAAGTCGTGAATAATGAACTTAATTATGTCCCGTATCTAACTCATCCTGTTTTGACTGCTGTAATTGCCAGTACTGCTCGTCACTGCGGGTGGTTTAAAAAAGTTTCACTTTGCAGGTGTCCAACTAGAACTTGAAACTCGCTATTATTATTGCCTCATAATTTATAATTATATGTAACCATGGGGTCATCACCATCAATGTTATTTACGCAGGGTCGACAAGTACGGAAAGAATGAGTGTCCAAAATGCCTCCGGCCTTTACGCGGCAGCGCTGCAGTCCCACGTCGAGCGCCAGGAGAAGTGAGCACTTTCAAATCCAAAGCAAGCGACGCATGTGAGTCCCTGAGTGGTAGCTGCAGCAAAGGAGGCCCCCACGCATGGAAGTTTGGGAAGTGCAGCAAGTGCGGGAGGGGAGAAGGCTATGGGAAAGCTGCAGAACGCACTTCTCCAACCTCCCCTTTTGGTAATACTACTGTTAAACCTATCCCTGGAGGGGCCTGTGCTGATGGGCGTATGCACATTTTCAAGTTTTCGAAGGTGCTAAGTCCTTGTTTATGACTAGGGATAAAGATAATCCTGGTCATATTATTACTCAAGCTCTTTATGGATGTATGATCATCCTACTCTAATGAGCGTTGAGCAGGTGATGCGGCAGCAGAAGCAATTACTTATCATTCTTTCATCATGATTGTTCCATTTCATCTCAGTCTTTTGAAAAATCTGTCTGCTTCCTCAGTTAAAAATGCAATAAAAAATAAAGCTATTCCTCATCAATAAATCTGCCATCATCATGATTATGCCAGTTAAGGCTTACTGGCCGCCTTACCCACTGCTCTTGTTTTCAGTGCACCAAGTGTGGGAAGTCTGAGCTGGCAAAGTGACTGGGGAGGGTAGCCTGAGATTGCCTTCTCAAACTTCTTAGAGCAGAGTACACTAGGATCATGTAGATCATGTGCTGATCTAGCTGATCTGAGCTTTATCAAAACACAATTTATTGTTACTACTTTCTAAAATAATGTATGATAACAATTTTATGAAATTGATGTAAATTATGTGCTTGGATTGTGACTGTTGACGTTCGTTGTATGAGCACTAATATTTTGTTGATCATGAAATGATGTAGTGCTAATGATGAGCTCACATGAAAATACTGAAAGAAGGGTACCTTCTGTCGGCTGAGCTGATGTCCAATACAAACTTATTGCTCCACATGACTCCAATAAGCTAGTCTACACAACTTGTCATTGTCATAAAAATTCTTTTTGGCTTAGGAGTCTGCTGTCATGAACATTCATGTCGCTTCAAGTTGTGCATGCAGCGCACCACATCAGGTACCAAAGGAACATCCGCAGGTGTCAAAAGCATCAGCATGGGCTTGTTGGTGTCATCAGCTGCTGTTGACTGAGTGGAACTATTAGTGGAACCTGAGGTCAAAATGTTGTTACTGCTCCTCATCAGGTCTTCAGCTGTGACCCAAGCTAGTGCTTGGCCCTCTGCACCCCGCGGCTCCCCAATCCACTTGGTACAAACTGTGAATTCATGGTGGGCAACAAAATAGTGATGATCAGTATTTACTGAGTATTATCATGTGGTAAGGAAGTGGCTAATAAGAACATTCGGATGTAAGGATGGCACTTAATATCTCTAGAATTGAAAGTGAATACAGAGGCAAGATTCCTGAGAAAACTTTGAATTCCCTCTGCTTTATCTTATTGACCCCAGTTGTAACAACATGTCATCATGTCATGAATATCACGCAAATGGTCTCTCTATGTCCACGTAAAGTTATGATGCCTCCAGCTACTTCAGCATGCTGGGTCTACTGTCGTCCCAATCAAATTGCAAATTTCTAGTGCTTGCAAAGGTGAAAGATAATTCTCTTGTTCCAACAGTCTTCAAGTTTTCTTTGTAGCATATTTATTATTGAGATATCAGCAAGTTCTGGCGGCTTACCGTACAGGGGCATAAGGAGGTGAAACTTTGGGTATGTGTGAGATGCAAAAGTCAGCGGGAGTAGACAGTCCGTGTCTATCTGTCCTAACAAGAAAATAACAGTCATCAAGAGGACAAACACTTGGTATATAACAGTCATCAAGAAGATATACACTTCTCAGTATATGGCTGAAAAAATATGGAATGTGACATGGATTGGTGATCAAGAGCACAGCACAGACTACGTCTCCAGCTTGGAAATAATATCTGATGTAGAACAATACCGAAGGAGCAACAACGTTCATGTTAACATAACATTCTTGTCATGGGTTTTCATCATGCATGAAACACGAGCGTTACAAAACCTCCATATATCTCACCACAACACCTAGCTCCTCCTTGACCTCCCTCACTAGGGCCTGCTCTGGCGTTTCATCAACCTCTACCTGCAGCCATGTTAGAAGTACTGACTGGCCTTGACTGTTCATTAGAACACACAATTGGGCTTAGGGGATAGCACTTTTATTTCCTAAGCCACCAGTTGTTTGACATGATCTCTGCTACTTTTATGACGATTGCTCCATAGCAGTACTGTAATTCATGGCCTTGTTATCTTACCTTCCCACCAGGAAACTCCCATAGCCCAGCGTTGGTCTTTCCTTCGGGCCTTTGAGCTAGGAGTACTAAGGGCTCTGTAGAGAAAGGTGATGGGGAGGAGCCTGAAGAGCGGCAAGGGGTGATCAAGGCAACACCTACCACCAGCAGAGTTCTTGCGCTAATGCCACTTTTGGAAGCAGTCGCTGAAGCAGGGGATGGGAACAAAAAAGGTAAATAGCTGGATAGCATTATTGCAGGAACAGAGCTTGAAAGAGCTTCCGCTGTTCCTGAAAAATATTGAGAGATGCTCCCAAATACTTGCTGCCAGGTACTTGACTGGTTCATTATCCTTGCTCTTCCTGAGACTCACCCATAATTATTGAGCTCTTATTATATAAACGAGATGGAAATAATAATGCACCAATGCTACGGGGTTCAAATCTCTGAATAGAACAAGCCTGCTCCTTCAGGTTTGATCGAACAGAGGTGTTGCAAAAAAATGACTTCTGAAGCTTTATCATTTAGGCACAAAAGCGCTTGATGCGACTTCAGATATACTTCAACATAAGTGATGAGTACGGAATTCAAACCATAGTACGTGGGTATGGAAGATAGCAGAAAGAATATGTACGCTCTCTTCCATGGACATCTTAATTTTTTGAGATAAAATCTTGTGATGCGGAAGCGAGGATGAGCCTGCAGGATATCTTTGGTATCATATCGTCTAACTCGTCTTAGGTTCCTGTATTAGTGATGAGTGCTTGCTTTTATTGCTCTGAGATATTTTAAGGCTCCTCCACTTCTTTCTGTAGATTTTGCAATTGCAAGGAGAACAACAACTAACAAGTCAATTAGCAGATGCCTTACATCTATATAATCTTCGTCGTGTCATGTTGGGTCTTACCAATTCATGGACAGAGGTACATAAAGGCTACAACTGACATGTGATTACTTTCCTGGTGATGGCTCTGCTTGCAAATACTCGTCACCGAAAAACGTCACATTTTATATCAAAGCACTTCAAAAAAGATTGTTTGTTGAGAATGTAAAGTTTTGCTCTACTTGCAGCACCGCCTCCTGTGTAATACCAGAAATCTTCAATATTTTCAAATAACTGTCTTCGTAGAAGTACTGCTCATGAATCCCTGACAAAAGCTTCGGGTAACAACTGAGATACCAGTACTAGCTGCATCAGTCACAGGTACTCATTTTTGGGAATCCTTCAGATAAATATAAGTATAAAAAACCTGATGGGCAACAGTAGTTAGCTTAATCACAAATTTTAATAAATGCTCTATAATACATGAAAAGCAAGCACCTAGTCAAGGGACTCAGCTCTCCACCTTGTCATTAGCATTATTGTTATCTAATGTACTTATTTTTTCATCACGACAGCAAGTGGCTGCTGTATAGGATCCCATAATCCAAAACTGCTCCACCTCAGCATCTGCTGCTTCTGGTACCTGCTACATAGAGATAGCGTGCGTATCCAGACGAAAGGCCCAAGCCAGAAAATGAAGAAATGCTGGATCTAGTTAGGGGCCAGACTTTCAAAGTTGTAGAAGTTAGGTAAGTAAACCCTGGAGAGTCAAAAGAAGGGTTATGAGAGCAAGCATATGATAGCAGCAGGACATTCATTCTGATATCTTGCAAAACAAGGCTCCCTGCGCAAGCATGTAGTGTGTAAGTGGTTCTTTGTTTTGATCTGAACAGTACATCCCTTTTGATGACATATAACAAATACCTCCTATATACCTCTTGTGTAGTTTCGTCATACAAGATCACGTTAATTACAAAACCGTTACTGTGACATAAAGGTGTTGTAATATAACAAATAGTAAAAGAAAGGACCGCTCAGCCTATACAGCGTGGAGGAGATGAAGTGCATTATGTCATACTTTCACACTGCTATCAACAATACCCACCTATTCAACAAACGAATCGCTGATTTGATTTCTTACAATGTCTTTCCTCATTGTTGCGTACTTGGTATCCGTGATGCTATGTTTTAACAAACTTTGCGATGCAACCACTCCTAACGAGTTATTGTTGTCAAGAGCTCAAATACTCGGCACATATGAATCCAGTAAACAGAACTTCAGGTCTTACACGTCTGCACCTTTGAAAGACCAAGTGCACTTTCTCCCGGGCTGGGGGCAACTAGAAAGATTCAACATGTTTTCTGGGTGAATTTTGAATCAAAATGTGTTAAACAGTGGCATAGGATAATTTTATCCTGGGAATACGATCCTGCACTCAATTCTCAATTCATTACTGACTTATTTTGCTTTCCCTCTCCAGGAAGTAGTGTTGATAAAGTAGATAGTTCTACTGTCTACTGATACTTCACACCTGCAACAAAATTAAGGTACATCACAGTGCATGCGGACGCTGGCAGGGCACTTTTTTATGTGCTTGTTGAATCAGAGACGCAGCCTTTACTAGACCCTCTTTTGTTATGGCTGAATGGGTATGCATACATATGAGTGTTGAGGACAGCACAAATGTCATACTTTGAATTATGCTTTTGAAACTCCCCAGCATACCTTTGGTTTTGGAGGGGGGATCCTACATCAGGAAGATGATCTTTACCCTTTCTTCCACACTTTCCTTCTTCTTCTTACCCACAGAGGTCCAGGCTGCAGTTCCCTCGGGAAGGGTGGTCACACTTTGAAGATGATAGATGACTTTCAGTTAAAACATGATGATATCAAGTAAAGGTTGACTCAATGACACCTCCTACTCTGTGAATGTTTTCTACCCAGGCAAATCCATACCCATGGAACAAAAAGGCCTCAGTATTGTTTCTGGAGAGCCCTGCATTTGTTGGGTGGAGTTATAGCAACAACTCTGCTGATGCTGATGTGGGTGAGTGAGAAAATAGCAAGTTATGGTTTATGGTTACTACCTGAACCGCCAGAACCACTAGAACCATTAGAACCACCAGAACCATCATCAGAACCAGGGCAGGAGGGTAGGAACCAAAAGAACCACTTGAACCACTAGAACCATCAGAACCAAGACAGGGGGGTAGGAACCAAAAGAACCACTTGAACCACTAGAACCACTAGAACCATGACAGGAGGGTGAGAACCACCAGAACCATCAGAACCAGGATAGGGGGAGGAACCAAAAGAACCAGTAGAACCACATGATTAGGTCCGAGGATGAATTCTTGTGCTCGGAACCACTAGAACCACGAACCACTTAGAACCCAAGAACCACACATGTTTTTCTATTGGTTCTAGAACCAAGAATGGTACCTTGCTTCTTTGTCGGGTGAGTGGTTGAGACAGCTTTTGTGTCTTTTCCTTAAACCCTAATAATGTATGAACATTACAAATTGCTCACTCGTTTTCATGCTGTGTGTGGCAACTGGCAGGGGATGATCGCACTGCCAAGGATTCTGTCACCTTCCTGCTGGGATTCATGGAAAGGTTTCCACACTTGAGGAAAAATGATCTATATCTAACAGGTGGAGCCTCAGGAGGCCCTTCCGCCAAAGTTCGAAGAAAGTCTTGATCCTTTCTTCTAATGACTTTATTGCCGTCTCATTTTTTGTACAAGTATCCAATCCAATTCAGTTCCAACTGGGTTTTGATAAGTGTGGACATTGATACTATCAAGCATCTTGCACTTTTCATCTTTTGTGGTTTTCAGGAGAGAGCTATGCTGGTCATTATCTGCCTAACCTGGCTTCCGAGATCCTCAAAGTAAGTCTCGACAACTTTGCATGTACAAAAAAACATATGGCTTCTGTTGGCAGGATTGTGTTGCTGAGGATGACACACGATACCCATGTGGGATTGTGTTACTGAGGATGACACACGATGTCCATGTGGGATTGTGTTGCTGAGGATGACACACAACACCCATGTGGGATTGTGTTGCTGAGGATGACACACGATACCCATGTGGGATTCTTTACAATCTGAAGTACAATATGATGGTCCATACAGGTTCGTGCAGATTATGACATAGAGAATTACCTTAACCTAAAGGGTTTCTTGCTGGGTAACCCATGGCCTGACCCAGCCATAGACAACCTGGTGAGTATGGAGCCCTCCAACTGAATAACTAACCATAGACAACCTGGTGAGTATGGAGCCATCCAACTGGATAACTAACCATAGACAACCTGGTGAGTATGGAGCCCTCCAACTGAATAACTAACCATAGACAACTTGGTGAGTATGGAGCTGCCCGCCAACTGAATAACTAACCATAGGATGATTTCTAAACCCTTGAAAACAGAAGTTTAGAGCTCCTGAACTGACATGCTATAACTGAGTTACTTGAAGCTGTTGCTCACACACCTCGGTACACCTGTCCCTCGCACACGTGCAGGGAGCTGTTGATTACTGGTGGCATCATGCCATTATCAGTGACGAGACTGCATAAGGCATTCGCCGTAACTGCAACTTCTCCTTCATTGGTGCGTGAAGCCGCTCCTGGCAATGATGCCACCCACTCATTGTGTTTACAACTTGAAGAGATGTAGCGTGCAAATTGCTTATGCACCTAATTTTGTTGTAGCTCATATTTTATAACAAGAGGATGATTTAACAACTGCTTCCCAAAGCTCCCTATTTGGAAAGCTGCAGTGCTCTGATGATGCACATCTATCATAGAGCTCTGACACATCATGACTGTGATGATCAAACATAAGCGTGTGAGCATAGCTGTGCATGTCGTGTTTCTGATGTTAAGCTTACAAATCCACTATTCATACACCTAAATACGATCATTGATGATTCCTACTTATGATTTAATGATTTAGTCTGATTTGTTTCACCCCCCCCCCCCCCTGGGAAGATCCACTAGATGCTCATCCTAGACATGAGTCATCAGTGACGCCAGATGAGCTATGTGATGATTTCTGTAACAAGTGAGTGACATATGCAAACAAAAGTGCAGATTTTGTAATAACGCCTTAGAAATAGTTTTATTTTTACTGTACAAGCAAAAGAAGGAGACTTGATTTCGACGCTAACTAGGAGTCTGGCTGAAGAAGTGCTACTTTAGTATGAACAATTCATGTTAGAGTTGAACTTAAAAGGATGCAACTTTTCACCTTGCACTACTGAATTGGTCTTATGGATAGAGGTTATAGGCATAATCTCTTTTAATTAAAAAGTATATCCACAAGGTCAGAACTTTCTGGCACTCATCCTTCTGCATTAGCCATGTGATATACCTCCTTTGCTATAACATGACCCAACTGTACTTATTTCATGCACAGGGCATTCGAGGAGCTGGGTCCTATCAACATCTATGAGATTTACGCTGACATCTGCATTCCTACCTCGGCAGCTGCCCAGCTGAGACAGATGGCCAGTGTGCTGGGAGATAATCATCCTGCAGGCCTTGCAGCACGAATAGCAACAAGGCACAACTCGGCAGCTTGGGCGACAGGAGACCTTTATGCCTCCCAAGATAGGCGCAGCTTAGCACAGGGAATGGCAAAGGACCCAAGTTCCTATGATTCATGTGTGGGTGGAGAGGTAGAAGTGTACATGAACCTACCCGAGGTGCAGAAGTAAGTGTTCTTTCATGCTATGGACACCCTGTGTGCTTTTGTAATGTAGACACTTACTTCGTCTGTCATGCTCAGTATCCATGCAATGTGTACAAGTGTCCATTCATACATTTGTGTGCACCAGTGTCAGTTCTTACATGTATGCAGTTATGTGGATGTTTGTCAGATGTGTGCTCATACTCACCAGCATCTCTCCCATCTTTTGAAAGGGCTCTCCATGCGAATCAGACTGTTGTGCTGCCCTGGCCATGGAAAGACTGTGTGGGTCACAGTGTTTTGCATTACAGCAGAGGGGATGTACTCTCCTCCATGCTGCCAGTCTACAAGCAGCTTGTGGAGACAGGTTGCAGTTGTCGGCCTCATTGTATTTTATAAGTCCTCACATCAAACTTGAGGTTTAAACAGGTTTCTAAGGAAACTGTCCACCATCTGGGGGGTAACTTCTATTTCCATGTACCTATAACAGTATGTCTTGATAATCAATGTTTTGAGGCTTCTGTTTCTGGGCATTCGGCCCTCCTCACAGCAAACTTACGCAGTATCCTGTTTTTATGCTTTAGGTATACTTAGGATCCTTGTTTTCAGCGGGGATGTTGATAGAATAGTTCCAGTAGTAGGTACACGTCGTTGGGTGTCAGGCCTGGGTCTTCCAATCGCTAAGCCATGGCGACCATGGCTAAGCACTACAGGGCAAGTGGCAGGGCATGTTGTGAATTATGTGGGGCTGACACTTGCCACAGTGCGCAATGCTGGTCACATGGTAAGAGTGGTTTTGAGCGAATGACTCAGACTTCAGCGCTATATTAACAGTTAGTGAGCCATGGTTATATTCCCAAGTAGTCTCAGTAACTAGTCTGGTCAAGTCTCCTTGTCATGGTTCCTCACGACAGAGTACACTTCCTCTGACAGGTGCCGTATGTTCAGCCTGAACGAATGTTCAAACTTCTTTCAGCGTTCTTACAGGACGAAGAGCTGTAACAGTGAGATGTTTTTGTAACTTCGAACTAGTGTGATTTTCATACTCGACAAGAATAAGGACAAATCGTACCTGATTCATTTCTTGAGCCTGATTTATTCATCATGTTGCAATCAATCAGTTTATCTTTTAAATCATTCATGAACTGATACATAACATGGTTTTTGCTTTCTCAAGATGGAGGGTTGAATGTAGAACTGAAATTAGAACAAGTATTTACCTTCCCTTTCACCATTGTCGCACGATCTCTTGTAATAACCCTTTTGGCCCATCACAAAAAACTCGGAACTTGAGACTGCATGAGGCACGGTCAAAGCGCTTACCAACTCAAGCTGAGACGATACTTAATCCATCAGACTCAGCCGAGACCCTGATTAGCCTAATGCCCGTGGCTGAGGCATCTAAATCCTACAGCGATCTAGACTACCTGGCGGTGAGCTTACAGAGGGACTGATTTCACCTGGTGCACATCTTATTCTTACTACTATCTGCAGGAGCTGCTGGCCATCCAGCAGAGTGATGGGCCTAAAGCAATAGCGTTCTTTGGGACACGCAACATGGGAGTAACTCATCAAAAACTTGTAGAGGTTTTAAGCTACGCATACGCGTCAACTGTAAGTCCTTTTTGCAACATGGGTTTAAAGAATTGAATTCTTTTAATTGTATAATGCTTAGCTTTTTGAGACAACATGTAAGTTAACATCATGATGGCTTACAACGTCGACTCCTCGTGTGGTACACTTCTCCACTCATCTCACTGCCAGGGTTATCTCCACACATCAGCTACAGAATAGAGTCTTGAGAGGATGCTTTTAAATTCTCTCATGTTTTAGATTGATTTAATACTATAAGAATTCTCATCTGCATCATCCTCTTAATGTTGAGACAGGGAAACCACATCTATACATCAGGAGCCATTGGAACCAATGCTGCGGTGATTAAGGGTGCGCTGCGTGCTAATGCTCCAGACAAGCTGACAGTGATCCTGCCTCAAAGCTTGAGGCGGCAGCCATCGGACTCCCAGGATCTGCTGAAACAGGTATGAAGCTTGAGTATAAACAGGTATGAAGCTCGAGTATCGCATAACAGGAAAGGACAACTGCAGCCAGATCTTGGCGCTGATTTCTTGCGTTGGAGATTCTGGAAAAAAGGAAAATGGTATCATTCCTGATCTAGTAAATAGGTCAAGTTTGATCTTTTGTATGTACCACATATAAATCGAAAATTGAGCAGGCCGATAGAGGCAATGCCATATTGTCTACAGTACATGTAATTTTGAACTTAAGATCAGCTGTTGTCATTGACCATCTTGCACCGTCCCTATACTGCCTTTACCAACATATTTTGATTTGGCAGGTGCCCAACTTGGTTGAATTGTCGGAGAATGACAGCTTTTCACTTCTTGAAGCCAGCAGGTGGGGTATCATATTGTTTGCAACCAGGAGCACTGTGCAGTATTGAGATAGTAGTTGCTAGCACCCGTCTAAGTGTGCATTTTTGCAACAGAAAACTCTGGGTTCAATTACCAACTCATGGGTTCAATTACCAACTCATGCATATGTTATGTGCTGAAAATATGACGTCACAGCAATATCCATAATGTTATTGAAGTCGCTGCTCACTTTAGTGTTAAGTGATAAGCTAGTCTCCTTAAAATCTCATTGTTCTATTATGAGGCCATCTGACAATGCTTTTCAAATTAGTATGATGCGCTTCTTAGTTGCTCCTTCTTATAGTGTGTTGGGCATGTTAGACACAAATGCTGTGGTGACCTTAACAGGATTTGCAACAGGAAGATTATCAGCCATGTGCAGCAAGTAGTTTGCTTTGCCTTTCATGACAGCCGCCTGCTGCTGGAGACATGCCATGAGGCGAAGGATAGTAAAAAGATTGTCACGCTCTTCTTTCTTGATTAAAGGGAGTGCCTGACCTGATCCTTGTTAAGCATTGAAAAGGGCCATTATGGCCGCTGCTTAAATATCATCCCCTTCTGTCACTGAGTTACATCAGAAAGAGCAGCTGTGTCAGCAGCGTACCGTCACCAATTGCATTCAAACAACTTACATGTTGCCTCTCTTCTCAATAAACGTATGTTTTCAAAGCCTTGTTACTAATATCTAACTTTTAACGTCGTATCCCAAAGATATCTGTCTTGACAACGTGGTGGAACAAAATAGGTCTCAGTGAAGAGTTACAATCGGTGTAAATGGTGCATGGACACGATGACTAGGCAAGTTCTATGGTGACTCTTCATTCAGAAACGAAGTTAGGAGATGAAACATTCTCTCAGGTTGTACATACGGCACCTGCATTGGCACAAGACAAACAGCAAGAGTGGGTCAAGTAGATTATGACCTGTGGTAATGACCCACAGGTCAGCCCTTATCAAACGCATTTCAACTTGGAGTAGTCATGCCCTGTTACTTAGTGTGCAAGAGCTAGAGGTGTCTTGCCTAGTAATTACCTACTACCCACCATGTCCTAGTACCCACCATGTGACCAGCATTGCGCACTGATGCAAATATGAGGCCCTCATATTCGATAACATGACCTCCAACTTGGCGAGTAGGACTAAGCCATGGTCTCCAGGCGCTCTTGATGGGCAGGCCCAGCCCTGATACCCAGCGTCGAGTCCCCACCACAGGAAGGATGCCGTCCACATCTCCACTGAAGACTAGTATACGGAGTGAACCTACCATTGTTTTTGAGGAGCAAATAAGACCAAGCTGCTGTGCTAGAATGCAAGACCAATAGAAGGAGTAGGCGACAGGGCATGCATGTCCTGTTATACCTCAAATGTGCGTCTTATAATATCAAAATGAGGCTGTGGCCTATCATCCCAACGCACCTTGTCTTAACAGAACAGAGTAGAGCATGTTCTTAAGTCAATGGTCAATATAATGCTGTTCATAGTCCACTGCACACACACAAATACACCCCACCTGATGCAAGTAACTCCTCATAAACTGGCAACATGGAGGCCAGCACGTCCGACCTGCTGTACTGCACCTTCTCAGTACAGTCAGTCCATCTCCAAGGAAGGATGACAGTCTGGTTTGCATGCAGAGCCCTGTTGCATGTAAGAACTACATGTTTGCATGCAGAGCCCTGTTGTATGTAAGAACTACATGTTTGCATGCAGAGCCCTGTTGCATGTAAGAACTACATGTTCAGAGCTTTGAAGGTGAGGTGCTGATTCTCATGCTTAGGGTATATTAATGTTTGAGCCAAAATTTGGGGTCGGCTAAAAACAGAGCGTAAGCAGATTAAACAAAGCATGCTAAAGCTTGGCACTGATACGCATGTCTGTCCAGTAAGTGCATCTAGAGACAACCCCAGATGAAGCCTTGGCCATATATTCTGCATCCCTTAATCTGAACAGAATGTCACAACTGAACTATTTACCCAAACTCTACCATTTGATTTCAACCATAGCATCTTTTAAACCCAGGCATTCAACATCAGTACATCAGTACATCAGCACTCACTTTTGAACTTCTGGAAGGTTCATGTATGTCTCCACCTCATTGTCCACACATGGGTCATACTTGCTGGGGTCTTCATCAGTCAATGAGGAGCTTGAATCTGCACTGTTGCTTGACTCCTGTTTCTCTCTGGAACTTAGCTGAACTGCAGCTCTGATCATTAATCCAGCTGGGGTAGGCCCGAGAGCTCGGGTTAGGGCCAGGGCTTCAGACTGGGCTGCTTTGGGAATGCAGACGTCAGCGTAGATATCATAGATATTGATGGGACCCAGCTCTGACATCGCTCTGGAGGTCACAATATTTGAAACGACCACGAATCTGATGATTTGAAATGTCCATGAATCTACTGATTTTACATTCTGTCAACCTGACAGAGATTTAGATTTGCATTCAAACTCAACATGATAAGCTTTCACATAGCTTATCACAAGTATGCATGTATATGCATGATGCTTACCTGTCACAGAACTCATCACAAGCAATGACCCTAGGCTTTGTAAGAGCATCAGCAGTGGTAGGCAGCACATCCTCTCCAATGAGTAATGGACCTGCAAGGCAAGAGGCACAAATCCAGCTTCATTCCAACTGCACTGCATAACCTTCCTAGTGAATAATGCATCCCATGTAATATCCTCTTATTGCACTGAAGTAGTTGCAAGAAACCATGAATCTCAAAGGATGTGTGGATAAAGTGTGGAGGAACCAAGCCCTATTAGCCTCACCTATGTTGTTGAAGTCACAGTTGCTACGAATGCCTTCTGCAGTCTCATCACTGATCATGGCGTGATGCCACCAAAAGTCTACAGCTCCCTGTTTGGTCAAACAGATGCAGTTAAGATTTAATTGTACATACATTTGTACATATACAAACATGACAATTGTATTAAATATCAATATTATATTGTGCTATATTCAGTGACAGAAGCAATCCAGCTTATTGCCTGTTGAGAACTGGGCTCTACAGTCAAGCTGCTACCTCAAGCTGTGATTACATGAAGCACACATGCTGCGCTATCATCTCACCATATTATCCACAGCAGTGTCGGTTAGGGGGTTACCAACCAAAATGCCCTTCAGATTCAGGGTTTCTCGAGGACTGCGCGCACCACGATTTCCCTGGACAGACATCCACTCCATTAAAAATGGGAGAATAAAAGCATTACCAATATTTTATATTGTTCAATAGCAGCACAGCTCTGGCCCCTTCCCACTGCCTGAGATTACCATACTTGGTCAGGCTGTCACCATTTTATGGTATAAAAAGTGTTGTTTGTACAGTCAATGGCAATCCTAACATCAATCAGAGGGCAACAAGTAGAGATACAATTCATGGGTGACACTGTTCCGTCTCACTCTAACAATTTCCCTGGCCAAGTTAGGGACATAATGCCCTGCATAGCTCTCTCCTGTAGAAGGAGGAAATACAAACAGTCACATATCTTAATAGTAGAAGTGCTCCGTTGCAATCTTGCTAGGGTTATGATGCCTTCAGCATTTTTGAGGAGCTCTTGGTAACTTTCAGGCTTACCACTGAGGTACAAGTCGTTGCTCTTGAACTGGGGGAAGCGTTCCATGAAGCCTAGTAAGAATGCTCGTGAGTCCTTGGCAGTTCGAGCATCTCCTACACTCGTCATATATTACAAATAATGTTCATAACAAGACTGGTGGAACTTGTACAAGTGGAAGCAATAGTATGTTTCTCTCATCAATGTGGACTATTTTGAAGGCTATGAAGCCATAAGCAGTCTAGCCAATCAGCTGAGCTCACCAACAATGGCGTCAGAGGAAGTGTTGCTATAACTCCACCCAACAAATGCAGGGCTCTCCAGAAACAATACTGAGGCCTTTTTGTTCCATGGGTATGGATTTGCCTGGGTAGAAAACATTCACAGAAGCTCAGGAGGCGTCAGAGTCAACCTTTATATGTTATCATCATGTTTCAACTGAAACAAATTCATCACCTTCAAAGTGTGACCATCCTTGTTAGGCAAGAAGGGACCTAGCTCTGACATGAAGCCGCCCCCGAGAGAGCTGCAGCCTGGACCTCTGTGGATAAGAACATGAAGAGTAAGAAAGGAATGAGGAATTGGTGTATGAAGATCAGAGCAGAGATCATAGTGGATATTCATCTACCTGCTCATTAATGTAAATTTCCCTCCTTACCCATTTAGCCACAACATCAAAGGATCAGCGACTGGGTCACTCTCTGACTCCACAAACACATAGAACAAGGCTCGGCCTGCAGCTGCATCTACTGTAATATACCTGGAAACAAAACAACACTGAGTGTCAGTTGCATCAAACATTTTGAGGTTGGAGGGAGTGTAGCTAAATCCTTCAGAGAACTAGGGATGGTTGATTGAGAAGGGGGTTTGTTTATAATGCAGGGCATTGCTCTTGAGTTAGCTTTAGTTTGGATATTTGTGAGAGATGTTCTGCAGATTTTAAAATAACTACTCGCTGTACCTACCCACTACACTGAAAGAGCAATCATTTAGTAACTAAATTAAAAACTTCGTGATCTATGAAATAAGCAGTATTCTGCAATAAATATCAAGCCATCTCTCACCCAGAAAACATTTTAAAGCTTTTCAGAGGTCCCCAGCCTGGCATGCTCGTGACCTGATCTTGTAACGCAGCGGCAGTGTAGTGGCTATCGAGGCTTGAAACGTGTGTCGCAGCGACATCAATTATGTTATCTTCAGAGTAACGGGCTCCAAGAGATAGACTTGTATAAATGGCAGCCAGCAAGTACACAGAAGTACCGAGTTGAAAGTAATGTCGACTCATATTTTTAAATTCAAAGCTTATACACTGATACCTGTATGGCTCACAATTTCCGTTACATTGGCTCATGTCTATGGATCTAAGTTCAGAATCAGATCTAAGAAATCATACCTACTTCGACTGAGGATTCTCTGAAATATGCACTTTGTTATCCTTGAGAAATAAAGACAGAGCATAAATTTGAAAAACTTATTTTGAATTAGTTGGACAGACATACCTATGTTCATGGTGCACTAAATGACGCACCCAAGTCCCTAGCTAACGTTTTGTGGGCCTCCTCGACAATGACATTCATATTGTTAGCTATCTCTAACAATGAGTGCGGCAGAGCCCAACATAGGCACTGCACGACAGAACTTGAAAGAATGTGTCCTGATGGTGACACGCCTAACCCAGCAGAAGCAAGAACATCTTCAGGCTGGAGTTGTAGCATGGCAACATCCTGATGGCTCTTATTTTTTGACCATGAAATTAACATGGAGTCCTGCAGAAAGAAATGTCAAGATGTTGGTCCTGGCTTGCAAGCTACATGAAACATGAAACCACTATGTGGTACCACCATTTAACAATCCATTCACACGATAGGTCCCAGTGCTCACTCAAGGTGCGTAAATCACTAATCTTGGAGAGAATCGACATTCCTTTCCTATATGTACATCAACTAAAAGGGTATCAGACACAAGAATGTCTGCTGATGGTCATACAATATACATACCACCAAATTAACACATCTAAATGATCAGATAAGATAGACTTAGATGCCGGGCTAGTCGTACCTTCAGGTACCGCTCCATGTAAGTGCAGCTTCCCCCCAAAGAAGCAAAGGCAGGATGTAATCTGAGGCGATCTGCAACAAGTGCTCCGCCCCAACCAGCCCTTCCTTCCAGGACCAGCTCAGAGGCACTTACAGGCAGCACACAACCTGCCAGCTCAGCGGCAGCCGTCACAGATGTTGTCACTTCATCGCCTGATGATAGAGTTTTCTCAGAGGCTGCTCCTGGAGGCAGACAGACAGCAGCTGCAGCAGAAGGATGAGGAGGTAGCGCCTCTAGTGCTGTTAGAGTAAGGCTCCATACTGCTTTGCTGGAGCATAAGGCATAACCTGCTCTGCTGTTGACAGCAGCCACAACCAACATGCATGAGGCTACAGTCAAGTCTGGTTTGTGATGACCCATGGAGTGGTCCACTGCCAGAGACTGCATGACATGTGAGTCAGCAGTCGAGGAGCAATCACATCAACATCACAATTCAAAGAGAATAAAAGCAGTCATGCTACTTTAAAGCTCTCAAGATATTCGACGGACATACACCATATTGATTGATGCCTGAATAACTCACCTCCAGCCCCTGAACGGCATGAGATCGTTGTTGTTTGCTTGGTGATAGCAGTCCAAGGCACAGAGCCACGATTGTCTTTATCACATTCTCTCCACCTGCTGCAGCTGCAGAGTCAGGAATGTTGTTCTGCTCCTTAGCTGCGGCAGTCACCAAAGCTTGGATCCCAGAAAGAGATAAGGGGGCAGGGTGTCCCTGCTGTACTAGGTGAGCTGTAATGTCCACCATCCTTTGCAGGAGATGATTGAAGTGAGGTTTGGATGATAAAATCTCGGAGAGAAGTGATTTTATAGTCATAATGATCTCTGGGAAGAGTAATGTGGTGACAGTAATGATCTCTGGGAGCAGTGATGTGTTGACAGTCATAATGGTGCATAACTCCTATTTTCGAAGCAATCAATGAAGCAAGCAAATGTTTAGAACAACAGCAACAGAACAGCCACCCTTCATAAATCATGAAATATGTGACTTCAGAACATTCTTGGTCGCATGAATGGTGATTTACATAACGTCAGCTACATAAAGTCAGCTACATACTTGACCACATCAAAGAAATGGCCAGCTGCCAAGAGTGCTTCACTAAGCTCCAACCAGCAGTCATGGAGAACCGAGATGGGCCAGCCCTCACTACACCCATCGACTGCAGTACTTTCCATCACATCTTGCTTCATAGCTTCTGACTCATGGCTTGTTGTCAGGTCTGAAGTCACGTCAGGGAGTGTTGAGTGAAGGTGGGGACTGAGGATACCAGATAGAGGGCATGCCCCCCACACCTGTCCATCCTTCCACGTAACTTGGAGCAGTTTCTTCAACAGACGCAGCTGACGAACGCCAGTAGCAGACTACAAAAGTGATGAGCATTATGATGTAAGCAGTAAGAAGGGCCCTCAACGTCCGTCAGTATATTTAGTAAATTCTGGTGTCAGAGATCTTGACACAACTGGTATTTGTTGTAAAATGGTGGCAAATACTGATAAGGAGCTGCCTTCTTAAGCAGTTCATAGGAAGAATGTTACCAAGTTAGGTAATGAGTTTACAGGAATATGAGGAATATCAAATGCTTCCTGTAAGAAAGCATGGGAGGGTGTTTAGTATGGCTTGCCTCCGTTTAACTACCTCTATGTTTGCATAGAGAAATGGGAAATTCAAAATTAACCCTTTACTAAAGGAGACCTCAACATAGCACTTCACTAAGAGAGACCTCAAAATAAAACCTCACTAAAGCAGACCTCAACTTACACTCAATAGCATCCTAAAGCAGCTCCTGCCAGCATCCACATCAGCAACATGCTCAACAGTCATTTCATCCGGTCTCAAGTCCCATGCGCCTTCCAGGGTTGCCAACGTACGGCCCAACAACAGTCGTTGCAGATGTAATGTACTGCCACCCCCTAGTACTGCTGCTGGAAAGTGTGGAGAGCCCTGTTCTACTGTTGATGAATCAGCAGGCAAGCTCTGGATCACATTATTCTCATCTTGGGCTGACCATCCCAACCAAATCTGTATGAACGTAGAGGAAAGATACTGCTTTCAAAACCCACTTGTAGTAGTAGTAGTAGTAATGAATACGTGAAGCCGATACACACGTAACTGATGAAGCCGATTCGTACTGAAGCCGAATCAGAACCGCAGGAATGACAAATTGTATTGCAACAGAATTCCGTAAAACATGTAAAACACAATGTCGTGCTTCATATTGAAGTTCCTAGCAGTGTAGTCTGTATGATCAGAAACCCAAACAAATTTATATGTTGCGATCATATAACCATGCTTATTAACCAATAGTGAGTTTTTTAAGGTCGGCCTATTTCACACATTTAACACAAACGCTCATGTACACATACCTGCCCCGATGTAATGCTAGACATCAGCTCTAGGACTTCCACAACCTCTGGTTGGCTGTAGAATGTGCTCTCCATCCCATTCACTGCCTCTTGGAGCATCTTGTAGGCAGCATCTCTCAACCCCTTCAGCAATACATCAGACCTGGAACCTCCACAACTATCAGGACTGCTTCTGTTGGTTAGGCAAATGATGATGCCTCTTAAGTTATTCAATGCAGGTGCTGCCTCCTTTCTGCTAAGATCAGCATGCCAGGCACCTCTGTTGGGAAGGAGCACAGGCAGGCAGGTGCCTAGAGTAGAAGATAGAGCCTCGTGAATAATAGCATGTGGTTCAACAGGAACTCTAGGCAAAGCGCCTGGTTCTGCTGGTTCTGATATCGGATCATCTGCAGAAGTAGCACCTGCTGGAGCTGCTGCTGCCTCAACCAATGCCATCAGTGAGTCTACACTGCTGCCTGCTGCCATGAAGGAGACCAGGCACCTCAGCAGGAGATCTGAAGCCGTGGCACTGCTTAGGGGGTCAGAGGCATCAAAGACACACATCTGGACCTAGTGCAAGGAGGAGACGGGACATGAGTGATTGTAAACTACTGAGCTGAGAAACAGTGAACATTATCACATGTATCAAAACAGCTGTAGCAGCAGTCAATGAGGCTTGGGAGCTGTGGTTGACATATTATCTCTTCATGATAGTGCGCACAACCTTTGAAGTAAAGCAGCAACTTGCTTTCTATATTGTTATGCGCTCAAGGGCTTGTAAACCTCAAAAAGTAGAGGGGAGGATGTACTTTTCAATCTTGCTCAAGCACATGACGAATGAGCAATATTTCAGAAGTTGCTGACCTCATCAGGTATGTGAGCATGAGGTATGAACTCCTGAAGAGCTGCCCACACTTTCAGCTTGTGGTACTGATGTAGAAGTTTGGCAGCTAACTCAGGCAGTACATCTGAAGTCTGATGTTGTGATTGAGAATGTACTGCTGCTACCTGCAACAGTCGTGGGAGACAGTCCTGGAGGACACCCATCCTGAGAGAGAAAAGAAAGCAACAAAGCAATGAGCACAATGAATGATCTGTGGCAACAAAGCAATGAGCACAAGGAATGATCTGTGGCAATAAGGCAATGAGCACAAGGAATGATTCGTAGCAATATAGCCTTAACCTTCTGGAGAGACATCTGGATCGCCCGCTAACTAGAGAAGAGGAAGCAGCACCTGGTTTCAGGCAAGAAATGAATGGGTACCAGCCTTCCAGTGACAGCCTCCGGTAATGGCTGGCGTCCCCCACACAGTGTGAACTCCATCCAGCTCCGGAGCTGTCCTGATGATATCTTGTCCTTGCAGATGCTGCAGGCCTGAGACCAGATCTCTGAGGTTATGAGAGCTGGGGCACTGGGAGGAGAGGGGCCTGACGAAAGGAGGTATTATGACACAAGGCCTGATACAATAGCAGTGTTAGATTGATGAGAGGGCTTCTCCTTGAGTGTGTGTGTCAAGGGGCTAATGCAATAAGAGCAATGTGGGTAAAAGAGTCATCATGAGCGCATTCAAGGACATCATGAGATGTCCACGGCTATCAAATCCTGAATAAGTTCAGCAACAACAAAAACATATTCACATATTGTACTACTGATACAAAGCATGCCTGAGAGAGTATAAACATGCAAACGTTCCATTTGCCATCATTGGAATAATCTTGGGAGCTGCTGACGGTACCTGCTGACACTGTAGCTGACACTGTAGCTGTCAACTTAAGGAGAAGAGAGAAATGAGGGAGTGACACTGGTATGGAGGAGAGGATAGTGCGCATTGCAGAGTTGATTGATAGTAAAGCAGAGGAAGCATGATGTTGAGGGAGGGTAGGTGAAGCACCTCCACTACTAGAAGGACCACGTGAGGTGTTGTGACTGAAAGTGGCCTGGATAATAAGTGCAAGCTGACTGTGAGTACAGGGTTAAGATTAGTAAACCAGGTGACAGCATGCCATTACTGTTGTGCAACAAAGGTGTGTTGCTCACATCACAAGTTTGAGGAAGACACTAGAACATTTGCACATTATATTCCTTCAATTAAAAGTTAAAAAGAGTCATTCCCTTCGTTGAGAATTCATATTGAACCTCACTGCACAAGGAGCAGGTCGGTGATGGCCAATCTACTTACATGTAAAGCCTTCACAAACTTGGCAGCATTTGCCAAAGTCGTGGATGTGACATAAGAGAACAGAGAGGCTTGAGCATCGCTTAGCATCTTTGGCATATCTGGATCTGGGAGCTGAAGGGAAGCTGGCATCAACTGCAGGCTCCTTGCAGCAGAAAGATTTCCAGACGTCCCGGATGCATCTTGAGCACCCAGGTGTTGATGAGACAATGTAAAAGGAAGTAGGCAGGCCCTCAGGAAGGGTGTGAGGAGGGTTGCCAAATGAAGACCCTGATGTGATGATGTGTTGTTAGAGACCACACATATCTTCTAAGTATGAAGAGATGAGAGTTCAGAAAGGTAAGACAATGCCATTCTTCATTCCAGTACACTAAGCACTACAAAAGCATTCGAATACCTTCAGGGCGTTACCAGCTTTGTCCAGAAGATCGCGCAGCTTTTGGAACTTGGGCAGCAGCTGCAGAACAACTTCCTGTAAGTCTGCCTCCTCTCCCACATGAAGTGCGTCCAAACCACCGGGTGTGGGGGCAGAGACTGATTCCAGGCACAAAATCATGATGGACAGGCAACATGACAGACGGGACGAGGAGGAGGAGGTGCTGTGTTGTGAAGCAGAGGGCCACACCTCTTGCGACATGGCAGTAAGGAGGCGGAGGGCGGCTTTGGGCTTAACATTACCTGGTACCTCTTGGGCCTCTTGGAGGAGATGCTTGGTTTGAGTAATGGCCAAGGCACGTAGCTGCTGATATCATGCAGCAGGTATGAAGGCAGTGAAGGGTAAGCACAAGAGGGGCACTAGTCCTGAAGGTCCTAACCATTCCCTTCTCGACCTCATTCCATGAGGCAACTGGAAAATGGTACCAAAACAATATCTTGCACACACAATCGATAAGCATAATTGCAATGCAAAACTGTAGGCAAATTAGTTAAATCAACCTGCTGTTGTACACTCGCACTTGTTCACACCTACCTCTTGCACAGTGCCCCCAGCCGTGTTCTCAGCTACAAGCCCCACTACAAACCTCAGCCGCACTTCCCATGCATCAGCTACACCGTACCCCCTCCCCAGTGACACGCTCTCTTCTAGAAGCTTTGCGGGCTGTGTGGGTTGCTGTGCTGCTTGACTACCCGCCACTTCTGCTTGTTTCAGCACAGCCTAGTTGGAAGTAAATGGATGAGTCAGATATTGACCCTTTGCATTCATCTTGCAGAAAAATAACAAGATAGCGTGAAGATTCTAACATATATATTCAGATGCACAAAGGATTGCATAAAAAGACATGTGAAGCTGAGGTTGATCCTCTGACCTTCCTTTGTCCTTCCTTATTGCCACTGCTGAAGGCTCCAGGGTCAGCCATAGGCACTACAGCCCGTACAGAGCGGCTGTCCTCTGTAGCTCGTAGCTGTGCAAGCAGCTGTTCAAATCCTGCAACCATCTTCTGACCTTGTACAGTTGAGGCCTTCGATCGCGCCTAAACGGTAGAGCAATTAACAAGCAGCCTTTGCTTGAGAAGAGTAAGGAGTAACCATGGTCTGGCCCTCGGATTAGGTACTTCTGCTGATCATCAGGGATGGGTCCATCAAATTTCAACTGTTCACATTCCATTGATCAATGTCAATTGTTCATATTCCATTCACCATCTCTCTTCACACCTAGTCCACACCTCCACCCCCACCTGATAGAGGAGATCTGGAAAGGACAGATGAAGCAAAGACATCCTTTCCTGAGGGGAGGCAGCGGCAGGCAGTAGGACCTGCATTGCTGTGGCAGCAACACCTGCCAGCAGTACACGCTGTACTGAGGCGTGAGGGGTACCCGACTCTACCAGGGATGTTATGCACTGCAATATGTCCTATAGGGGAATCAGGGAAATAGGACAGGCGTTTACCATACTTTCTCAAAGGTGCCTTACACTTCTATCAAGAAATTCATGTACAACTGTACGAAAGCTAGACAGCTTGCTTAGGGAAAACAAACAGAAAAGGATATAAAGCACACACCTGAGATGGCATTTTAAGCAACTGAGAGAGAGCTACTGGGGTGTCGCCTAATGATGGAATGTTCAGATTTGCCGCCGGTGCACACATGCTGTCTATCTCTTTGTGACCTTGCGCTTTAAGCAAGGCTCTTGACACCAGAAGCTCAAGAGGGAGCTCTAGATGGGATTCAATCCAATCTACGTGAGAGCAAATGCAGATGAGGAAACAGTCCAATGCAACGGATGCACTGAGGACACCACTAGACAGGACTTTAATTTCTACAACAATAAATAGACTTATGCCATACATTGGTTTCGGAGTCCTAGTTCGGCCGACTCACCTCCCCCCTTCTTCCGCTTCTCTCCCTCAGCCAGCTCTTCCAGCAGCTGAGGAAGAGCCTCTGCATCGCATCTCGCAGCAGCAAAAGCAAGCAACCGGCAACGCACTGTTTCATTATCCTCTGATTCCCCCACATGCTCATCCTTAAGCCTGTCCTTAACAGGATTCAGGTACCCTGATGCTTTGATGTCGCTTACACTCATTTTCTTACTATTTCCAACCTCCATGCCAATGGTGGCAGCCAGGCGCCAAGCAGGACCATACCTTCCTCCTACTAGTCTCAGCGCTAATGCAGTAGCTTCAGGTAAGTCTCCTAAAGACAGCGCCTCAGTTGCCGCAAGAAGGTCAACCTGTTCAAAGTATTAAAATGAAAAGTAAGCATCTCATGTTCAAAAGCAATGTCTTCACTCACATGGCTCCCTCCAGTCAGCATGAGAAGGTAGATGATCTCTGTAAGGGGTGATTCCCTTCAAAGATATCATGGCTCAAGGTTTGAAATCATCAACCCATCCTCTTAAAACATATAGAAGCCCTTTAAGCACCGTACTGCACACACTTGTTGTGCAGCCTCTGGCAGGCCAATGATTTCAGCCAGATTCAAGAGATCCGGTACTCGGCGGTACATATCATGCTCTCGCCCAGCTTCGAGCACCTGCTTCCAAGTCATGTTCAGCATTATGTTCATGTGTTCAACATTAAATACTGAGTGGCTAGTCTGTCCAGACACTTGGCACAGAAAATGACAATGCCTATTTTCATAATCACACTCATGTCACATTTGTCATACACATGAAAATGTGACGTTATTCGGTGACGAGTGCAATGACGAGTTTTGTAGGTCAAGTGTGGTGATGGCAAAAGATAGCTATGAGCTCTTACCTTTCGCAACAAGTTCAGGGGATCCTTCTCAGTCAACACATCTTTAGGCTGCAAGGGAAGACGCAAGGCCACCAAGCGGGGTAGAACTGCCAGGCGACGCAGTTCTGCTTGAGCATCCTGTACAACACAACCACAGGACGTTTTGATAAGATACTATCTGAAGACCACATGGTATCTGAAGACCACATGGTTCACAGATTCAAACCAAGTTTTTAACCTGATTGCATCAAGATCAAAGTCAATCAAGTATCCTGAAGGGCAGCGACACATGTAGCCATTTATGACAAGAAAGAAAGAAGACCAACACACATAAATCTAGTCAGCTTATATGTCCGTTGGACTTACGTGGGCTTCAGGAGGCGCTAATGTCAGGATACCCCGAGCCTGGGAAATGGAAGGATGGTCGAGGGAAGTTGCGGATCGCAGTAATTGAGAGGCCACAGCAAGCACTAGCCTCTCAACATCTTGAGGGGGTAACGGAGGAATTTCTGAGGGACAGTGGGCAGGCACAGTGAATGAGCATATGATCCTTTACACTCACAACCTGCTTCAACCTCTCAAGAAGACGAGGGCCCAGCTACCAGCTATCAGCTACCAGCTATCACAGAGTACTCAATGTTCTAAAAACCTGGCTTAGAAGAGATAAAGAATATACCATGTTGTCCCCCTCACCAGCCTCTTCTCCAGCTAGGAAGGCATGAGCTATGGACACACGACCAGCATCCAGCAATGTCCTGACAAACCCTGATAGCAGCTCCCTAGGGTCCAGGCAGCTAAATCCTCCTGCCTTGGAGATCTGCATCAGATCTGACCACAGCCTCCTCCAATCCTTATCAGACCAACCCTTGCTAGAGCTGTAAGGAAAGCCAGAGCTAAAGTCAGTCTCAAAAGTTTAGATTAAGACGGATATATTTTGCCATTCCCAACACAAAATAGGACCTTACCAGGAACGAGGCAACAAACTGCGTACTCTTGGTTGTCAGTTGAGCTCCAATATTTTACAGGTGATCTCAACACACATCATCACAGCAGTCCAAACTTGATGAGAAAGTGTAGAGGGCAATGAGCCCTTCCGTTTTGTATGCCTCACCTTGATAAGGAAGTGAGGAGGGCAATTAGGGCCCCGTGGGCTTGATGGCTGTCTGCATTCCTCACAGCACCCACTGTCAAGGGCACCCCCCTCACGGTCATCAACTCTGCTGCTGACACCATTGTTAGTAGATCTGATACCTCCTCCAAGAGGGACACTGCAGGGAGACGACGATTAACATGCATGCATGCAAGGCATATTAAGATTGTTCACTACACTCAAGCTTCAGAACTGCAAAGAGCTAGTAGAGCTAGCAGAGTTGTGTTCTCAAATTTCAAGCTTGCAGCATCTTCACACTTACATGTACCAACAAGGACCATCTTTTCATATTGCACTCTATATCATGCTTGATGGATCTCCTCATCTTTATCATGTACATTTTCCTTGCAACCTACCCTCCTCTAGCCCACGCTGATGCAGCATAACCTGCATGCTGTTAAGCATGTCCTTCAGCTCATACCATGCATCCACACGGTAACATGAGGAAACAGCTGCATCAACGAGGTGGAAGATGAGCAGCAGAGTCAATCACAGGCAAGGGACAGATGTGGTAAAGGAAAGGTATAGAGAAGGTGGTCAAGAGAAATGTGGCACACTGCATGCAATGCATTCACATTTTATAATAAGTAGAATAGACTGTCCTGTCAGTGAACAATCAGTTGCTGTCAGTCCTGTCAGGGAAGAATCAGTTGCTGTCAGTCCTGTCAGGGAACAATCAGTTGATGTCAGTCCTGTGAACAATCAGTTGATGCCTGTCCTGTCAGGGAACAATCAGTTGCTGTCTGTTACCACCACCTCTTTCTACGACCTTTGAAGCCTCAACGGACACACCATTCCTGCAGACCACCCCACCTTCAACGACAGCCTCCACTAGTGAAGCATCATTTGGAAATAGACGCCTCCTCTGAGTCTCAAGACCCACGAGGGCTGCACACCACGCAGGGTGTTCTGCCACTTGGGTCTCAAGTACAGACTGAAGCAGCACAGCACACTGAGCAGGTGGAAGGCTCAGGCAGTACGGTCCAGCACTACACATTCCAGACAATAGTCATGGGTTAGGACATCACTCAACAAGTCTGAAAACATGATTAAGGGGCATGCAAGCCTGCTCTCCTCATGGCGACACAGGTCTCCAGCACACCTTGCTGTGGGCTGATGGTATTCACAACAGGTATCTGGGATCTACATTTTTGCCTTTATGTGCCTCATGACCAGCCTCATGACCAGCTCATGACCAGCCTCAGGCAGCAGACAATTGTTACCTACCTAGTTGCAATGGCTCTGTCAGTTGTTACCTACCTAGATGCAATGGCTCTGTCAGTTGTTACTTACCTAGTTGCAATGGCTCTGGCAGTTGTTACCTACCTAGTTGCAATGGCTCTGTCAGTTGTTACCTACCTAGTTGCAATGGCTCTGTCAGTTGTTACCTACCTAGTTGCAATGGCTCTGTCAGTTGTTACCTACCTAGTTGCAATGGCTCTGTCAGTTGTTACCTACCTAGTTGCAATGGCTCTGGCAGTTGTTACTTACCTAGTTGCAATGGCTCTGGCAGTTGTTACCTACCTAGTTGCAATAGCTCTGTCAGTTGTTACCTACCTAGTTGCAATGGCTCTGTCAGTTGTTACCTACCTAGTTGCAATGGCTCTGGCAGTTGTTACCTACCTAGTTGCAATGGCTCTGTCCAGCTTGGAGACCAGATCCAACTTGTTATCACTGCAGCCAGCTAGCTCCTGTCCTGATAGGCCAGCTGTTAAGAGCAGCAGCAGCTGAGCTTGAGGATCCTTTTGAGAGAACTCCTCCAAAGTCAGGAGCCACGAGGAGGAGGAGAATCCCTTGTCAGCAGCTTCAGGTGAGGTATGCTCCTGGGAGTGCATGGTGTCATGACCGCCACCCAGAGCATCTCGAGGTGCCAATAGAGTTCTAAGCGCTTTAGCCTGCAGGCACAAAAACAGAGATGTGAAAACAGTACCTACTGCAACAACTAACTGGAGAGAGCAGAGGTGACATCTCAGCAATTGTAGACAAGAGTTTCAATCTGCTTCTTATCAACCACACAGCTACCTGACTTAGCAGCAGCATCACCCCTCCTTGAAGGCCTCTCTGAGCTCCACACTCTAGCAAAGTAATGGCGTGCTGAAGCTGCCCTGAAATCGCATCCAGGGCTAAGGCTCTCTTACAGTACCACACACACACCTGAGATTAGAACATCACAGGTGGTGTACACTTTGCTCAAAAGGATTACATTTCCCCGACAACTAAGTGTATTCAAATAACTCGGATGTTCTTGATTGAGCACTGCAAATAATCACAGGTAACAGTAGTGAGTGTGACAGCTTTACGTCTGTTGGATTTCCAACAGACTTGGAGGCACATTGATACCTGAAACAGATAATTAACCAACACTTCGTCTGCGATGCCTTTTGGTGCGTATTACACTTGTTACACTTCAATGTCACATGGGATTACTTCCTATCTATGCTTCTTACAGGTGTCCACTCACCTGCTCCTCGGTGGGCGTATAGATGACCCCTCCTTGGGCAGCATAGAGCATGTTGTCTGTAGCTGAGATCAGCCCTAGCACATTGTCTTCTTGTAGCTGAATTGCTACTTCGTAGGACTCAACCCAGTCAGCTGCTCGTATGCCCACATGAAGTGGATTCAAGGAAGGAAGGCCATCTACCTGCTCACATAGAGGGTTTGTAATTAACATACCGAATACCCATATCTATATATATCATATCCCAGCTGACCTGATCCACAAGCGCCTCAGCAATAGCTTGTGTTGGACACTCAACCAACCACACATTACAGTACACCGTCAAAGAGCTATCAGGCAACTTCACAAATAGCTTTCTGACATTAATCTAACAAATAGTTTATATGAGCTAATGATCCGATCAGTTCAGATGTATCAACCTGACCTTGGGCAGGAGCTGGGCGTACAGCCTAGGGTCTAGGGTTTCTGGCAGCGCATCTAACACACCCAGAAGTGCAGCACCTAACACTACAGGGTGATGCTGGAGCATCAAGGCCAATGCAGAAACATCCCCAGCAGCAGCATATTGAAGAGCTGCCTCTTGGATGGTAACTTCCTTAAAGGCTGAGAATGCAGCTCCATCAAAAATTCTGCATTAAAGTGTTGAACAAGTATGGAACAACCAAAGAGAGGCGTAATAAGGAGAGTTGGTGAGCATTCAGGAAATCATTTGAAGGCAATAGCTTTCAGGTGTGAACATGGATTGCAGCTTTACAGCTTTCAGTTGAGCAGATGGATGGTAGTTACAGTGTATAGACTCATCCAGAAGTATCGTAGGTACAATGCAAAAGCAACAGGTTTAGAGAGGACAAACATTGACAACATCAATGATGACCCTGGGTAGTTGGTGCATCGATATTATCACCCAGGATGAGGCCTCATAATCACTGCCACTATGTGTTCTTGTGTCTCACCCTTTATGCACAGCTTTGAGTGTCTTCAAGCGATCCAGCTGGGACAGCATCATGAGCCTCATGCTCCTCCACCACCTAGCATTGCTCTTAACACTTTCTGGATCATGCACCTGATGTTTGGAAGGGATCAAGAAATGAATCACACTAGCAAAGTCATATTTCATAGGAATTTTGTTTTCTTTGTTCTCACCTCCTCAGCATGCACCCAGGTGCAATGCAGCGCACTTTCAGCGATGCAGAATTCAATCAGCATCTGCTGTGCCTCATAGCTGTCAGCTACACGAGCAGCACACATTTCAGCTACAGCAAATCTGTCAGCCATAGGGTGAAGGTTTTCTGCAATAGAGACCGCTGTCACTGGTTTGCTTTGCCAACGTGCCCTAAAGGATTATGAGGTGGGAAGATGAAGATGTGGTCAAGATGGAGAAGAAACTTAACAATTAGGTCTCTTGGGAACTGAAGAAGCTGCAAATCTGAAGGCATGGTGTAGATCTTGACAAGGTTACAAGACATGCTGCGTCTAAGAAGATGCTTTCAGTGCCTGGAATGAAGACGTGTCTTTCAAGAAACCTTCAAGCGTGCTTGGAGAATAAAGGGACTACTAGTTGACAATATTGCAATATCCTAAAACAGGATTCCAGGTCCTGTAAGTATTCTTGATGTCTCTCACTTGTAGATGTGGTCACAATCCAGGTGATATGCAATGGCCACCAAGAGAGCGGCTTCCCACTGTTGTGCTTTCATGTGAATGGCTACCATCTCCTCTGCAGTACGTTCTGCCATTATAGACACCTTCCACCCAGCACCCGAAGTGATAGCAGCAGCAGATGCGGCAGCAGGTGGCAGGAGGCCACCAGGCAGTGCTGTAGGCCCTGCTGCTGCTTCTACTGCTGGCGTTGATAATATTTCAGGCCATGGCTCAAGCAATAACATCCCTAGATTATCTTCATTCTTGTTTAAGCAGTACAGCTGACAGCCTGCATAAATGCAACACCCATGTCCTTCAGCACAAGGCTTTCTTAACAGGATTTCTAGTACCAACTTTGACATGGATCTTCCCTACAGCTTCTATCTGAATTGGAGCCAAGATGACCACTATTTGATGTACTACCCAAACAGGGTTTACATGCAGGAAATAACAGGTAAATATATCCCTCACCAGGATGCACTTTCAGCAACTCCCCCCTAGCTCCTAACAGGTAAATATATCCCTCACCAGGTTGCACTTTCAGCAACCCCCCCTACCTCCTAACAGGTAAATATATCCCTCACCAGGTTGCACTTTCAGCAACTCCCCCCTAGCTCTTAACAGGTAAATATATCCCTAACCAGGATGCACTTTCAGCAACTCCCCCCTAGCTCCTAACAGGTAAATACATCCCTCACCAGGTTGCACTTTCAGCAACTCCCCCCTAGCTCCTAACAGGTAAATACATCCCTCACCAGGTTGCACTTTCAGCAAGTCCCCCCTAGCTCCTAACAGGTTGTCAAAAGAGGGCAAACCTGCCAGTGCCACTTGTCCACTCACGCCATTACACATGGCAAGTACAGAGCCCCCCCACCAGCCAACACTAGTGCAGCTCTGTAGAACAAAGTATCTAAGTTAGGTCATCACGCAGCAGCCTTGTGTTGAGGCCTAGTACACAGTGTCAACGACAACAACTCACTAACGATGCAATGGATTGTGTGGAGAGATGGCCTTTGTGCAGGGCTTATGTTACGTTACGTTACGCTACCAAGGCCGTTATGCAATATTTATCTTCAAAGCTTACCACAGTCATACTCCTTACGTTCCTCGAGCCTGGGTTGTCCTCTAAGGCACCTAGGTCCACAACCTTTCCATCTCTGCTAATTAAAACTGCCCTGCAGGCGGTGCAAGATAAAGTTATACACAAAATAAAGCCCAGAAATGATCTGAATTCGATCTTAGCCTAATATCCTAGCAAATAGAAACTGGCGACCTGGACAACTTGAGGAGGCAACAAGCGCTTAGCTTGCATAAGAGAGACCTACCAGATGTAAACAAAGTAATTCTATTGCTCACCCTTGAGGAGGTGCTGCAATAGCAAGGAAGTCAGAAGTGGGAGAGAAAGACATGCTGAAGAAGTGGGAAGGAAGAAGAGGGGCTGCAGCCTTGGTTTTGGAGGTTGCTTTACGTAAAGCCTGAATTACAATGCAAACGATCATTTGCCCACACATTAAAAATTAGGACCAGCAGTCACAACATTTGCAAATACATGATACAACAGAAGTAAATTGTGAAAACCTGTGGTTAAAAAGAAAGCAGCTACAAGCTACCACGAACATTGCCCAACATACCCTGCATCAGCTCTTATCAGATAGGCTATAGTAGGCATGTTCTAAGGACATCAAACATACATTTTCTATTCACACATTCCACTCACTGCAGGCATGCCCAGGCTACTCATCAGCTTCATCGGAGTCCCAGGCAGGCAGGCCCAGAGGGTCAAGCTGAGCCCAGACAGGACCTTGCTCTTAGTGCCCTCTCCTAAAATGGCAAGGATCTGGCTGGAAGGGTCTAACACCATCCCATAGATACTTCCATGATGCACCTGAAATGTTAAGCACAACAGGAGCAAGAAGAGGAGAGCCATGAATCACCTGCAATGTTAAGCACAACAGGAGCATGAAAAGGATAGTTCAAATAAGCATGTAAGACTCTTTTTAACTTCCAGTAAAACTTAACAGGAGCTTGTAATCCAAGTCAAACATCTTGCTTAAAACAGGGGAAAAGCTTTGCATCGTCACTGAGTTGTTACTTGCCTTCATGTTCATGGGCTTCAAGGCTGAAAATGTCTCTGGGCCTGCCACAGCTGAAGCAAAGGGTAGAATGTACAGCAGAGCGTTTAGGGTGACAAGGAGGACTCTGTCAGCTGAGGGCATGAGCATGGACACAACAGGAGCCGCTGCGGGCAGAGTCCATGGGAAAGGTGTCTTCTCAGGCATATAGGCGCAGAACAGTGTGCCAGCTCTACAGGGCACAAAGCACATGGGGTGGGGATAAATGATTGAGAAAGAGTTAAAGTAGCAATGATAATTGTAGCTTATGCCACTTGAGTGCATCTGCTTGCACTCTGTTTGAAAGTCATTCAAATAACATTAGACCTGCCTAATAAGGTATTGATGAAAATACACAGACATGATAGACATTGATGAAATACAATGATACAACCCACTTTGTTTGACTCACTCAATGATACAAGCCAACTTGTATGACTCACTCAGTGATACAAGCCACTTAGTATGACTCACTCAATGATGCAAGCCACATTGTAACTCACTTCTCAACGATGTAGATTGATCCACCGGCACATGATATCACCAGCTTAGAGCTGTCAGGGTACCAGCAAACAGCCAGAATGCGCTCATACGGTGAATCTGGATCTTGATCAGTTTTGGAGCTGTTTTGAGGCTTCAATGTTGGGGCTTTTAAAGCAGAGAAGCGCTTTATTATGGTTGTTGAGCCTTGAGGAACCCTTGTAACAGAAGAATGGAGATTTGGATCCTGTAAGTGTAAGATGCATACCGTCTCCTTGGAAGCCTCAATGACTGCCAGATGAGTCTCATCTGGGGACAGCAGCCCCTCATCTGCGAACATTACATATAGTTAGCAAGAGTTCCAGGAATATTTGCCCACCTCAGCTGCTATATAAGATCTTCTTGTTGCGCTCAAAGTTGATCACACCTCACATTGACATTGAGTACTCATATACGCATACCTTTAATGCCAGAGCGTCTTTCGGAGACTGAGCATTCCTCGTGAAGAAGCAAAGTTTCCGTGAGAATAGTCTCTGACATGACTATCTATGCTTTATTCTCAGTATATACTCATTAATAGCTAATATTTAAGAAACCATGTCCATATGAAGCACTGTTCGATCAAAATTTATGATGCAGTACCGCTCCTACTGCTACTGATATTTGTAGCTGATAATTAGATCGGCTGCACACATACAGCATCATTTCTGCAATCTCGTTATGATCTGGATATGATATTTTGCATCTGAAGTATTCATCAAATGACTAAAGGCCAAGCTCGTAAAGCCAAGCTTCGTGCTGCTCTCGTTCCCAGTTTTCCATTAGGGTCGCACTATGTTTCAGACACTGAAAACTCCGAACTCTGCAGCTCTTCATGTACCTCTCCGGATGACTTGAGCTTCCAGTTACAATGCATGCATTCAGCTGTGGGTCACAACAACTTCATCAGCTCACTTATTCAGGGATTATCTCACACTTCTCAGTCTTACGTCAGCCGGCTAGCAAGTGTTTCTAATTCAATGCATAGCTTGTTCAGCTCGCCTTCAAGCTCCAAAGCTGTTAATGCATCCAGAGATCAGAAGCCCTCGGGTGCCCTTCAATTGGTACACCAGTTCCTGGACTCAATGCAGGGCTTACCAGTGGACTTCTTAGAGTCACAGACGCAAGCAGCGCAGATTTATGCCCTACACATCACCTCTAATGGAGTTTTCCCCAGACCCTGCCCTCACTGTGAAAGCACTGAGTTCTTTGTGCAGAGGCAACGCCAAAGGATTCTACTCAACAGTGTGAAGCCTATAGGAGGAAACAGTCCAGACAATTACATAGACACTGCCACTAGTGCAGGTGACCTGTCACATGCCAGCAAGGGAGGTCAGCCCCTAAAATCAGTTGGACAATCTCCTGCACTGTTTGGAAGCAGACCCTTAGTGTGTGAACAGTGTCAGCGCTGGTTTCATTTCAGCTGCATGGGCATCAGGTACGCAGTTTCATTTCAGCTGCATGGGCATCAGGTACGCAGTCATGATCCCTTTCTTAAAGCTTGGAGCTTGAGTGTCATGATTGGGTGCTCCCCCTGCATGAACATCGAGCTTGAGTGTCATGATTGGGTGCTCCTCCTGCATGAGCTTGGAGCTTGAGTGTCATGATTGGGTGCTCCCCCTATATGAGCATGGAGCTTGAGTGTCATGATTGGGTGCTCTCCCTCAACCCTTTGCACTTGTAATGCTCCATGATGATGATGGTGATAATGTCAAAGCACTATCTGTATATTGCATGCCACCATGCGTTGCTTCTGCTTGACTCAGCAGCAGTCTCCAAGTAATCTGAGCACTCACCTCCACCTCTTCATCCTCTCAGGTATGTGGAAGATGTCCCTGTTCGCCCCTGGTTCCATTGTCAGCAGTGCCTCCACACTTTTTCACACATGGAGGCACTGGGGCAGCGGGGTAGCCTACCTCACCCTCTGGGCCCCTCTGGGCCTGTCAACTACACGCTGGCAACTCCAGCAGACTTCTCTCATTTCATGGCCACTGTGGCACATCAGTCTCTGAGTCCAAACCAGAAGGGCAGGAGCGGAGGGCAGGAGCAAGTTTCGGAGCTTGAAGGGAGTCGGATTTTGCCAGTTCTGGAGCTTCTGACTCAGGGTGGTTTCAGCACCCAGCAGATCAGCGGTTTCATGGATCAGTCCACAGAGTATGAGGGAGGGCGGTACGCTCTGCTGTTGGAGCAGGATGGGGCGCCTGTTTGCACGGCAACTTTCAATGTATTTAGTCAAGATCTACCAGCACAGGTAATCAACATCTATGAGCACAGGTAATCAAGATCTACCAGCACAGGTAATCAACATCTACGAGCACAGTTAGTCAAGATCTACCAGCACAGGTAACCAACATCTACGAGCACAGGTTATCATCATCTACCAGCACAGGTAATATTTGATTACAGCTGATCAAAGTCAGGTACCTCTCATATCTCACTACTGTACAGCCTGCTATGCCTGTACAAGGTGCTTAGTGCACATTGATCTTGTAAAATGTGTTCTGCCTACAGAACTTCGACTCCCTATTACTTTTGGCTATGTCTCAAAAGGCAGTGCAACTTGTCTTAAATTGCCCTCATGCCTTGTTATGCCTGCTGACTGCCTCAAGGTGAATCTTGTGGCCACAGCTGAAGGGAAACGAGGAAGAGGGCACTGCACGTCCATGTTTGAAATCCTTTGCAGCATTTTAGAGGATCTCAAGGTGGGGATGCTAATGAAAAAACAGTTTGCTGAGGGCATCTGAAGGTAGACTTCTTAAAATAAGCTGCTTCTCTGTCGATATCTCAACATGGAAGTTTTTGTGATCGTGAGTCATCAGGGCTGGTGTCCCCTCCTCAGGTTGAACGACTTCTAGTGCAGCCTCCTTTAGGCTCAGACAACAAATGGGTGAAGAAGGTTGGGTTCACTCCTATGCATCCTGCGGACCTGGCTGAGTTGCATCAAGTCATGCCTCTTGCCTATTGGGATGCCCCGGTGCTGGAGTTGGATATATGAGGACCTGAGTGGGATGATAAAGCATGGACTGACCATACATGCATTAATGCTTGAGCAGCAAGGTTGTTTTGCTAAAGAACTCAGTGATTTGCAACCTGGTTGATTACCTCATTATCGCGTTGTGCATCTCCTGCTCTGCGTTGGTCTCAACGATCCTGTTTCTTGTCCTTGACCATCTGTCTTTTGAAGTTCTTAAGATATGTCCCCTTGAACCACCTAACTAGACTACTTTTATCCACTTAAAAAAAGTGGATTGGGTTGCATGCGTCCCTCACGCACTTCAAGTTCGTAAGCGGATCATCAGATGGATGTGATGCCTTTATGAGGATATTGAGATAAAAACCAACCTAACATTGCTTAGATACTATGTAGGTATATTTGCTTGGGCAATCGAAGCATGAATTCCTCAGAATCTCAAACGAAATAAGACTAACTTAATCTGTCAGTGCTATTGTGTTATTGGCCCCAGAGAAGAGTTGAGGACATTGCTATGGGTGCCATTGCAATAACTTGTGTATCTTTTTCGAGGTGCAATTACATTGAAATAAGGGACACAGCTTTTACATCTAATAAGAACCACTATGCTATATGGTTCAAAGTTCTACATCCTTCTGTTTTCTTTAAAGATTCAACATTAGAACTGCAGCTCTGTTTCTATTCAGCGTAAGGATCAAATGGCTCGCTCAACTTCTTCTGAAGTGAATCAACCTGAGGAGAGGAAGATATGCAATTAAAGCAATAATCAGTACTGATGATGAGCCTCTCTGTCTTTTACTACAGACATAGCCCAAGGATGTTCTACAAGATCAGCTCTCCATGTTAGAACGTACCTTCACGGCTGGTACTGATGTTTTGATAGTGTTCAAGATGTATGCAGCCTTGGCCTTGGTATCTGATAAGCTTGCAAATTCAACAAACGGAACTTGGACCACCTTGTACCCAGATGCCTCTAGGAGACCAGCACGTGCAGAGGCAGGCCCCAACAGCTACATTGCAATAAAAAACGCAAGTGGTATTCAAGAGTGAGTTTCGTGACCAGTATTTCTCTTACATGATCATGATGTCTTAGAAGCGTAGTTCGAGGGTTGCACTTTCTCTCCAGACTGACCATGCCTCCACATGGTTGAGGTACCAATACAACTACCTAGGTATGTACTTGGATATGCTATGACCACTCTATGAGCACTCAAGAACTCACCACATTGGGATGTGTTGCAGAGGTATATCCGGGGTATACAGGCTCGATTGCCACCTTGGTACCATCCACCTCCATTGCAATGTCAATGGCAATACCCTCAGAGGTAGAGCGGGCGTAGCTCTTGACTGCCTTGGCAACCTCTGGGCGGTATCTGCACAAATACAGAATCATGCCCACTTCGAACTCCTGAAGAAATGAACAATTGGTCTACCAGATTGTAATTAACCAGAGGATTGATGACTGGGCAGATATCATTGTTTGACCTGCTTACCTAGCTCCAAATGCAACAGCCACAGCCTCTGCCAGATCATGGACAAATGCAGAGCCTGCACTGCTCCTCTTCAAGCTGATACTTTTCCCTCCCAGGTTGTACATCTTCAGAGCAAATGCCTGGACCTGCGCATCAGAGGAGATTGAACACGATTCAGTTCTCTACAATCCTCCTCACTGCAACTCAATCCAAAGAATTAGGAGGTCCTTATGCTAATTCAACCCATAATTAGGATTACGGTCAAAGCAAGTTGGTTATCTCTTCTCTTCCTTAGATTGTGAGTCATCATAAACAACCATAAAGCCCTGGAAACAGCCCCACCTGTTCAGGTAGCTTGGCTGCTGGTACCAGCACTGAGGCATTGTACAATGCACCTAGCTCATACACATCCACAGAGGTGGGGTCCTTTTGAATCGATGTAGCAACAGTAGAGAACAAAGCTGAGATGGCATCCTTCTCTCCTGGGCCTACCAAGCTCAAGCCCCAAGCAGCATCAATAGCATTAGAGGTGGACAGCTCAGAGGCGCCGGCTTTCAGGGCAGCTCCAAGACTCTTGATGGTCTCCCCATCAGCCTTGTAATCTAGCAAGACAGAATCTCAGGTCATATGAGAGATACCCAAATGCTCATACTTGTGTAGGACTCATGTGCACAGTCTTTGCCTCACTCTTAACAAGATCTACTCATCCACTCAGTGCTATATCATTCCAGCATTATGTTAGCATCTTATGCAGTGCAGTACCTCACTGAAGCACTTCTCACTACTGAGTTTTGTTAAGGATGCATGCTCTGGGGAACTCACTCAGGAAAGCTAGAGACCAGGTCAATGCTGCAGCATCCACAGGACTCTCCATGGCGCCTGCCTTGCCCTTGGTGGCCTTCACCAGGGCGTCCAAGGTAGGCTTGTCGGTACGTCGCAACTTTGCTAGTGCCCACACTGCCTGTGAGGTGGAGAAGGTAGACAAGGAATCTTACTGTGGATTGACGGAGTCTTAAATTCAAATCCTGGCCCATGTTGGCTTATATTGCGTCAGTCCTCATAAATGAATTTTCTTGAGGAGAATTCATTTGCAGCGTTTCTGTATGAAGCTGTTGTATGCTGCGTCTCTGCATGCACCTGCACTGCCTCCCTCGCTGCCAGCTCAGCTGCCTTGTCTGTGATGGCCTTGGACACTGCTTTGACTAATGCACCATCGTCATGATGTGCTGCAGCAAACCCCCAAAGCAATCTCGACAGCTCAGCAGGCTTGTACTTAGCAAGATTCGCAACAACCTGTTAAAGAATTGAGGGACACACGGGTTTCAAAGCAGCTTATCTTCAGGCCTCTAATCCTGTGCCTCTGACGTACAAACTGCTTGTTGTCCATCTTCAAGTGGACGCACCTGGGTGCTGATCTTGTCAAATAGCTCTGCATCCTTGACTCCAGCTTTCCCCAACGCCTCCACCACAATAGATAGTTGGGCAGGGGTCATGCTGGCCACCAGCGAGGCAGCAGGTCCTGACAGCTCAGCGACCTAAATTACATTGATTCCTCTATCATTTCACGCCAAAGTTAGTAGAATGCAATTATATCCCCATGCAAAAGATAATGGTATAAGGCATGAATCCAAGGACAAACGTACTGGAGTGAAGATGTGAATAGGTTCTTACAGTCTTAAAATGATCAACTCCTGCTGTCGTTGCTGCCCACAAGAAAGAGGCTAAACTAGCAGCATCAAATGTCCCCTTGGCTTCCAATGCACTGACAAATATCTTACCCCATAACCTACGAAAGATTCAAGCCCAGTAAACTCTTCAAATGATGACATCTTTGACGAGTGAACATTTTCCACTTACAGCCGGTCTCCCTTAGATTGCAAATAAGCTAGGGATACAGCTGCATCCGAAATCTCTTTGGCTGTGACAGATTCCTTTGACAGAATGTGGTCGATTTCTGATAAAACTCCGGAAAGGTCCCCATCAACGGCAACTTCGGCAAGGGCCATGTTCGAGGTGATAGATGTGCTGATTCCACACTGTTGCAAGGCCTACACGACATTTATTGAGCCAATTAAAGGATACGTGTGTTCTTGTAATTCCCGAAAAACTACACTGATATCGCACTCACATTTGCGAGCCCAATAGAGCATGATGAATTTGGAAAGTCAGGCCTACAAGCGAAAAAGGAATTCTGAGCCTGAAAAGCTGGCGAGAGAATATTTGATATTGATCATCATTACAAGCTACGAGTGCACAACGCACCTTGATGTGGGGACTCTCTCATTTGCGAGGAAAGAGTTTTGTAGAGAATTGATCGATCCCGCTAGAACAGATATCGCTCGATGGGCAGTGTGAACAAAGATTGATTCTTTGATAGCACCTGACACATTGTTATGCAACGATATTGAATCTAGCTTTTTAGTTTTTCACAAGCTGCAATTTATGAAAATCGCATAAGTGATCTTCACCTGCATATCTCAAAATGTGCACGGTCTGAGTTCTCATATTAAATTCTTATACCATGCAATCTGTGTAAGGTAAGCCTGTTGGCAGGAAAACGTCTGCTTGATTTGCTCCGAGACCTACAAAGTGTAAAGCTCTTAATCACTCCGAAGTAAACCAGAAAGCTGTAACTAATCAGATGTAAAATACATTTTGCTCAATGATGATCGTCTTTAGAGGAGGTACGTCCACAGCAGCAGCTGTCTTGAGGATGTCATCTCCTCAGTAGGTCACTAATATCTATCTTAGAGAATTTTAATGGCTGTGATTGTGCCTTTGATGGTGGGCTATCCAACGACCCTGTGTAAAATTGATGGGTTAAGAAACGAAACAAAACCCTCCATTTGTCGCAAGTCTAAACAGAAGACAAGACAGGCAAATAAGAGAAGCAGCATAGCATATGCATATGTTCTGCATATAACAGTTCAAAGAATTATATGATTTCAATGACAAGGAGGAGCCGCAAATGTAAGCAAATGCTCAGATCTTAGATGTAATTCTTCAAATGTTGTCCCATTGAGTTTGAGACCACTCCTCCATGTATGAAGGTGCATGTTGTGTTTCATAACCAGGACCCTTCACATCTCCAAGAGGAGAGAGCTGTCAAAGCTGCTATCAATGTGGAAGAGTGTCCTGAACTCTTCAAATGTCTAGATATGATGTAGAGATGCCGCACGGCATGCTCCAACCATGAAGATGGCAGGAATCCAACACCATGATGGAAAGGGAAACAAATGTGTACACAGGATCCCTCTCCTACTTCTTTGTGGAGCCTCGCACAGCGACACCCTGAGTTGTACCGCCAAAGACCTCGTGAAGGTCGGTACATTTCTCAGGCTCCCATGGTAAGCCAGGGTGCTACAGAGGAGTAACAAAATGCAATCACACCTTCTGACAAAGTAAGGTTTGCAATGTCTTAAAACTATTAGCTTCAATTAATACACAAAAAATGCATGACATACCCTTAATGTGAACACAAGTCATAATAGAGCCTTCATCCTTGGTGACAGTTGCGTTTGTATCAGAGCTGTCCACTCGACTGCAGACCGCCACATGTCTCACCTTTGACTCATGGTGATCTTGCATAGACTTGATGGATGGCGCAGCTGCCTTGCAGATGTGACATCTATAGACCACAGAAGTCATGTAATCACATTCCTCATTGTTGTGAAATCTCATAGGCAGGTACTCTTCATACTCTAATCTATTCGGAAACATGGTATAAAAAGTTCTTGCACAGTCAAGTACACAAGACACTTTCTCTGGTATGACTTTAATGTATTGCACTTTTGGACGGAGTTGCTTACTGGAATTTGGCATGGCCTGCTTGGCCTCCCTTTCTGTCTGCCAGACCTGCCTTACCACCTCCCATGTTAGTTGTAGCTGCAGCAATTTTCCCCTTAATCTCTTTAGCAGTGTGGTTAGCTGCAAGATGTTTTAATGATTTGACAGTCCAAAGAAAAAAAGTCCACGAGTGAGTCTTGAGAAAAGGTACGTAGGTACACAAAAAAACCTTAGCTGCATATGGAAAGTGTATAATTTTACATTTAAATCTTACCTGGCTTAGCTTTACCCATTATTATGCAACTAAGAAGACGTTAGTGTCAAGGGAAGACGATGTGCGGCAATTACAGCTCCCAAAATCCACGTTTGTAAAAAGCCTCGCAGTTCTAAATAAAAAACAGTAGCACTACCTGCGGGCACGCAGCTGTATATGTGAGCTTTAGCAGCGCTGGCAACGGACTGGTTTCGGCGTTATTCCTGCATTCCTACCTACGTGTTTTTTATTTTCTGAAAAATACCTAAAGGTTCATCACATAATCACGAAACAGACAGAAAGCATGTTCATCTAATAAATATGCGCTGTTGTGCTTCGGGAGTGTACCAAGGTTCTCAACTTATTGACCTAACTCTACATACCTAAATATCGAACCAATGAACATCGCAAGAAGATCAAGAGGGAATCTGTTGCCATACTCCTTCATGCAGCTGGTCTAATCATCAAACAGAGTTATCCCATTTAAACTCCCTTCTATCAGTTCTCCCTCTGTGTACTCTGTCTTATCTTCTTCAGATTCCTTCCGCTCTTGACGCTCTCTGCGCACATCCTCAGGCTTCCCTGCAACACCTCTGGCACGTGTGCGCATCTGACGTGGTCCTACCACAAACTTCTGCCCTTGCCGCTCTCGCTCATCGTATTCTGAACATGCATGTCAATGAAAAATTTGTCGTCCATTATCAGATATCAGTACACTGCACATTACTTCAAGGCACTGCATTCTTTGAGTTATGTAAGTAGATGAATGTGGGTTGTAGATGTAGAGCTAGACAATGCGTGGATCCTCCAATAAGTTCGTAACCTTCCTGTTAGCCATGTTGACAAGAAAAAATATATATCATAAAGAAATTGGCAAATAGAAGAAAGTGATATATTACTTCAAGGCAAGCTACTTGTAAGGACTATCTGTTGATCACTCGTTTACATAAGTGAAGTTGTGAATGAGCCCCACGGCACTTCTGCCGTACATCAAGGCAGGATTCATACACAAAACAACTCACAATACTACTTCTATTACTACCACACTTAAAAAAGTGTGGTAGGACAGTAATTACCAGCCCAATATCGTGAAGTGATGTAGGACAGTATATGTAGAACAATACTTACTAGCCCATATAATTGCAAAGTGATGCAGGACAGTATATGTAGAACAATACTTACTAGCCCATAGTGCAAAGTGATGTAGGACAATGGAACAGGCCACTGCAACATTCAGAGAAGCAGTCCCAGGTCCATGTTGAGGAATGTAAACAAATCGGTCACACAGAGCTAGCTGCTTGGGAGAGAGGCCCTGGCCCTCATTGCCAAGCATGAAAGCTGTAGAGCCTGAGAGTACAACAGAATGCTGTTGAAACAGAGGAGGCAACAGAGGGGGCAACAGAGATTTAGCATCAACTACTGAAATAGTGAGGGAGCAGGAACATTGCAGAAGTTTTCTGAAAAACAGCTCAAGAGCAAAGATACACATGATATAGCATTGTTGATTTCCTACTCACCACTGAAAGGGTGAGAGTGCACAGGCAAAGCGCCTTCCACAATCTCAACTCCCACTATTTCACACCCTTTCTCCTCCTTCAACTGTATCACACACAGCTCCAAAGTCTGATAGTGTCCAATGTCCACGTACGCATCACTCCCATGAGAGCCAAAAGTGTTGAACTGCCGCGACCCCACAAGGCACATCTGTAGCCATTACAACTGAACTTTCATTTACAACTGCCGCGACCCCACAAGGCACATCTGTAGCCATTACAACTGAACTTTCATTTACAACTGCCGCGACCCCACAAGGCACATCTGTTGCCATTACATATGAACTTTCATTTACAACTGCCGCGACCCCACAAGGCACATCTGTTGCCATTACAACTGAACTTTCGTTTGAGTTCTAGCATACGATGCAAGGAAAAGAAGTTGATGGCAGATGTAGCTCAAGCAGACTTAATCTGTCAAGGTTCTGGATGGAGAAAGCACATAGGCAGAACAGCTGATTCTCATGTGGCATCCCCTACTCAGAGAGGTGGCCAAGGTCTTGACTGATGAGGCCAGCAGTGTACTAAGGTTTAGACTAACTATCAACCTTGTTTATATGTAACTACCTCTTTGACACCAAAGGCAGTTGCACATCTGGCGATGGTCCCAACGTTGTGTCTTTTTGCAACACTGTGCAGGATAACATAGCAATCAGGTCCTCCATCCTGATCATTTCCGGAAGTGCTCGCTTGCTCCTTAGGGTCTAATGCTTGCATGTCCACGTTAGTATCTAACAGTAAAAAACAATGTTGACCAGTAGGTTTTAGCCCAGAGCAAGGGCATGAACTGCTTTATTACAAGCTCTGCCAAGAATGGCTAATCAGAGTGCCAAATCAAATGCCTGAAGATTGCTGTTAGATGTTGCGATATATTTCGCTGCAAACGGCGTTTAGGGTTCGAGGTCACAAATACGCTGTTGTGGCACGTAACTATCAATATGGAAAACGTTCATGCAGCAGTGTGAAGAAATTTTAAAATTCTAATAACGAGAGCAGGCCTCGTCATTGCAAAATGGGCTATGGCTTGGGCATTTGGCACATCCTCAATGCAGCCTCTAGAGTATACCTGCATGATATTCAAATTGATTGGAAATCGAAATACTTCATCCTGTGTTCATGCAGTAGGTAGGTACGTACTGCAAAGGCAAAATAAAGGTCACCTTCTTTACAGGCTGCTGTTGATGAAAATATAATAAATTGTTCAAATAATTCATTCTAGAAGGGACGCACCTTGCATCGTTGCCCCCATTGTGTAGCTTAATCACATCAGGAACTGAGAGCCAAGAGAGAAGTGACCTAAGGCTGTGCTGCACCTGGCTCCCTCCCATAAGCGCCCACGCCAATGAATTGGTGTCGATGACTTCTGTGCCTAATCAGTGCAAAAGCATTGAATGACATAACCAATTATGATGCAATATGAATGAGGAGCTTTAAGGTAGCACGTTTCATTGTTCCAATATGACGAGGCATGACAAGAATGATGTACTTAATCAACCTCAAAATGGATGGACCTAAAGAGTCTTTGGTCACAACATTAGACAGAAGGATAAAGAAAGAAAAATGGCATTTACTGCACTTATGGAATTCTGATTACACTCAAATCAGTTGGGTTTAAAGCGAGCAAGAACTTGGTCAGCCTCAGTCAGCCTTTATTGTGCTATCGTTACCTTCTGGGATAACGATTCCCATGCTATCCAGCATCTTCAGATCAGCTACCATGCCATGACCCACAATAGCTACTTTAGGGAGGATCTTGGAACCACCTCCTCCTCCTGCAGTTTTGATGTATTGTGATAGGCTGGCTGCCCAAGATGAGGGCTCCAAGTCATGCTGGAGAGCCTTCAGGTCAGCATCAGGTATGGGGCACCTCAACATATTACTGCAAAGAATAGTACCATGTTGTGCAGCATCATGAAAACATATTATGAAGGCCTTTTACATATAAATTGCACTCACCTTGGTCCCCTCCTTTTTCGAACCCAATATCGACTCTCCAAACCGGAAGTCACTCCTGTGATCTGGGACATAGCGCCCATTCCTCACTCGAAGATTCTCCTCAACTATCCAGTGTCTGTGCATGTTAAGGATGTATCACTCAGAACCACAGCACCATGTCCAGAGCTGTTAACAGAGTTGCTTCACTGCATTCGTGAATCGGATACGACTTGTGTACAATTTGCATTAGGTGACATTCCACTGATAGGGTGAAAGAGGCCACTGCTCTCTTTCATATGCACAAGCACATAACCACAATCTATACAATAGACTCGTACTTTGAGCTGATCTCCCTCCTGACACTGTCCCAACAGCTCCAACCAATTTCCAGCAGCCGGCTCTGATCCCGTTCATACCACTCCAAATCCACACTTACAAAGACGGAGGGTTGAGTATTGCACTCTGCATCTATCAGTCGGCTTCGATTACATCCGTATCACAAGAGAGCAGCAGGGGGAATATCCCACATTATGAATCAAAACTAGTACTTCCAAATGCTTATGATCAGAGCTTAATTCCAGCATGCCCAGGAATGATTCACACTTTTCTCCAGGTGCATCTGTTTCTAAATCTACTAAATGTACTGTACCTGCTCCCCCTATGTTTAGCGTGTTCGCAGAAGTCTTCAAGCCCTCCACAACATCCTCATCTGCTGTGGCAGTGGTTTCGGGAGCTGCCCGCCATGAACTGCATGACATGAACATGCTCTGAGCTCTGTGCAGCTGGTTGCACACCTCTGCCCGCCTTCCTTGACGCTTCTCACTCTTCTTCAGGTCATTGTTGTGCTTCATCACTGCTTTGAACATATGAAGGACCTTGGAGGCATCTGATGAGAACACAAATAAACAAGACACAGTAGGTGCCTCTGCTAATGAGATTGTAGGATGGACACATTGGATGTTGAAGATGAGTATGTGCTGTGGACACATTGGATGTTGAAGATGAGTATGTGCTGTGGACATATTGGATGTTGAAGATGAGTATGTGCTGTGGACACATTGGATGTTGAAGATGAGTATGTGCTGTGGACACATTGGATGCATCTAATGAGAAAGAGAAGAGGACGCATTGGATGCATCTGATGATAGACACCTTCTCAAGAGTGATTGTTGTGTCTGCCACACTGACCTGATACATCGCATGGGACAATATCCACAAAGGTGTCACTTGATGCAAATGCAGTGGGTGGTAAGTCATCTGGAGATGGCAGTGAATGCTGCCCTCCTCTAACCTCTGACGCTGTATGTAGTTGTAAAGGAATGCTGTCTCCTGGGAGCAATGTTTTGAAGATTTTTTGAAGTGTTACTTCTGAATGTTAATGACCTCTGTGAATAATAAATGGTATCATTTCTGACAATATGCCACATCAAAGCATTACTCATCATGCATGTCTGCTCTATGACAACAGTCTCGTACAAGTGCATACCATCTGCTGCTTGAGGTGAGGGGCAATTTTGAAAATCAGTGGGTAGAAGTGACAGCTTTGATTTTAAGACATTGTGTAGGGACTGAACAGCTTCAGCCTTCAGGAGTACAGACTGTCTCCTGTCTTTTACATTGGATCCTTATGCATCACAAGAAAGGAGGTTCAACAGTAGTGTTGTCATCCTAGGGAAATGTTGCAAATTATGATTTATGTACCTAGTGAAATTTGAGCATGCACATTCCTAATCGGAAGGCTGGATCGGAAGGCTTATTCCACATATTGAAAGTTTCACCTCGAAAGACTCCCTGTTGTATTTGAGGGTGGAAGAAAAGGGATGGCCCATCGAAGAAGGCTTTGACACATTCTTTCCTCCTTCCAGATTGCTGCGACCCTATCCAGGCCTGCTGTAAAGTTTGATATAAGACGTATTCACTCTTTTGCCTCATATCTTACAAAATTGTACAAAATTTGGAAAAATCTGAGTACGAACATAGGTAGGGATCTCCTGAATTTTTGAGTCAGGCTACCTAAATAAATACAGATTTTAATCTGAGTCTATTGCACTACAGCATCGTAGGTGTCCCCGAGTGTGGACAACGGTTATATTTGAATTAAGTAATAATTGCATTGGGAGCAGTGAGGGATGCCTGGGGCATGGTTACGTAACAGAAAAATATCCGTTTTGGAAACCAAACTCAGTTGCAGGCATCGTTGCAGATGCGGTACCGTGAAAGCTGCAGTCGGCATCGATTTAGGGACCACCAGTTCTGCAATAGCTACTATACGCTCAGATGGAAGGGCTGAGGTCAGGGCCATGGTCCCCTCTGTAGTCCACTACTCCACGGTATGTGCATAATGTAAAATCCAAGGACTCAACAGCAGGAGAACAGTGAACAGCTGCCAGTATAGGTTGAACCTCCATACACTTTATTTGTCTTAGCTCGTGAAACTGGAGTACAAACCTGTGATGGTTTTCCAAGTCATTTTTCTGCAGCAATAGATAATTAGTTACAGTTTTCGCAGCACCTATCCACCAAATTGACAAGCGCATTAGCTATACCTTCTCTATCATGTTTATAAACCTTATGGCAGACAGGAGATGCTGTACTTGTGGGAGAGGAAGCAGTGGCGGCATCTGCGGCCAGCCCTGAGTACACTTTCTATTCGGTCAAGCGGATCATAGGCCGCACCTTCTCCCAGGTTGAGGAGCTACTGCCTGGCCTCACGTATCAGGTAGAAATGAGGATATTAGTGTAAGCAAGATAGCACTTTGCATGAGCCCGGATGTGAGCTGTATCAAATCTGCAGTTCATTGAATAAGAATTTACAATTTTTGTTTGAAAGGAAAATATGTTGTGGTTGTTTTTCTGAAATAACAGACTGTGAGTTGTGTAACTTTACTTGCAGTAGGAAATGTGTTTGATTTTTTCCATACCAGCTTTCATCATGTCATGCTACTCTTATCATATCATACCAGCTTTCATCATGTCATGCTACTCTTATGATGGCCCAGGTGTTAGAGGGAGCTGATGGATGTTCCCAACTTGCTTTACCTGTCAAGGGGACCATGGTGACCCCTGAAGTGGTCTCCTCTCTGGTCATCAAGGCTTTAATTAAAAAGGTGAGAGGGGCTATTATTTTATAATCACATGCTTTGTAATGCTCTTGCTTATTTTTCAATCGAGGCACACACAGCCCAGCCTAGCATAAATGAACTTTACATACATCCATGTTGTCCTCTGCCAGGCTATGGACGTCCAGGATGACAAAAAACTACCTTCTGAAACGCTCAAGCCAGAGTTGTTGAAGAATGTGGTACTGACTGTACCAGCCTACTTCAATGGGGCTCAGAACAGAGCAACGCAGAGGGCCTCTCAACTAGCAGGCATTGAACAAGCCCTCCTGCTGCAAGGTGGGAATAGGAATGCAAATTGAGGAAATGAGGACGACTCCTAGTGTATTACTCAACAAGCTAGTGTGCTTGTAATGAAGGATGTAAAGAAGGCTTGTATTTTCTGAATCCATCATGTGTCATCTGATATCTCCTAGATTCCATGTCTGTTAGTTCGATGACATATGTGCATTCATGCCTCAATCATAATGTATGGATGTCTCCTCATCCAGAACCTATTGCAGCGGCTATGGCTTATGGCTTTGGAAAGCCCACTGACTGGGACACTTTGCTAGTGTTTGACTTGGGAGGGGGGACACTGGATTTGTCATTGATCGAGTCATTTGAGGGCATAATGGAAGTGAGAAGACTAAGTGTGATAAGTATCCCGGAACTTATACAACATCACACATCTTCATGGCATGTCATAACATTTCTCCATTCAACGCACAGGTTATTGCTACAGGTGGGGACTCCAAGCTTGGAGGTGATGATTTCACCATGGCAACATGCGACCTCCTTTCCACCTTCCTACCTGGCCCAGTCCAGAGAGCGTGGCGGGAAGGAAGGTAGTGTCAACACATACCTACTTGATGCATGTGCTGTTGCAGCTGACTTTTTATGTCTGCCTCATGCTTGTCAGCAACATGTTTTCTAAACATGTGTTCTTGTAGTGGCATGTTTAAGAGATTCATCGACCTCTCAACTGCCATTTAATGTTCTTGTAGTGGCATGTTTAAGAGATTCATCGACCTCTCAACTGCCATTTAATGTGTTTTCCACTCTTTCAGGGCAAGCCCAGGTCTGAAGCTGGCGTTGAGGCAATCAGCAGAAGAGGCTAAAGTTCAGCTCAGCACCTTGACGAGTGTGGATATTCAAATAGGCATCCCCTGTGATGATCTGGCTTTAGAAGAGGTTGGAGCAACAACTGTGACGTCATGCAGTACGGAAGCTGCTGTAGACGCTGTCATCAATTCACCAGCCTCCTCCTCCTGTTTTCCCAAAGTCAATGACAAGGCCGTGTTCACTGCCACGGTTACAAGATCTGCTCTTGAACATGCAGTACAACCTCTTGTAGCAAGATTGTGGCCTCCCCTCAGGGATCTTGCAATAATCACTCGCACCCAACTGGGTGGACAGCCGCCAGATGATGCAGCAATGGATGAAGAGCAGATCAGTAATGAGCCTGAGAGGAGAGGGGAAGGCCCTGAACACAGATATGACCATCCTCGTGTTCCAGGAACTCCCGCTGTAAATAAGAGAGGTCCACATACCAGTTTCAATGTATTCTCCTCTACAGAGCAAGGTATGAGACCTTGTGAAGGAGCATACCATTCCTGCAGAGCAAGGTATGTAACCTTGTGAAGGAGCATACCATTCCTACAGAGCAAGGTATGAGACCTTGTGAAGGAGCATACCATTCCTGCAGAGCAAGGTATGTAACCTTGTGAAGGAACATACAATTCCTACAGAGCAAGGTATGAGACCTTGTGAAGGAGCATACCATTCCTGCAGAGCAAGGTATGTAACCTTGTGAAGGAACATACAATTCCTACAGAGCAAGGTATGAGACCTTGTGAAGGAGCATACCATTCCTGCAGAGCAAGGTATGTAACCTTGTGAAGGAGCATACCATTCCTGCAGAGCAAGGTATGTAACCTTGTGAAGGAGCATACAATTCCTACAGAGCAAGGTATGTAACCTTGTGAAGGAGCATACCATTCCTGCAGAGCAAGGTATGTAACCTTGTGAAGGAGCATACCATTCCTGCAGAGCAAGGTATGTAACCTTGTGAAGGAGCATACCATTCCTGCAGAGCAAGGTATGTAACCTTGTGAAGGAGCATACCATTCCTGCAGTAGCAAGGTATGTAACCTTGTGAAGGAGCATACAATTCCTACAGAGCAAGGTATGAGACCTTGTGAAGGAGCATACCATTCCTACAGAGCAAGGTATGAGACCTTGTGAAGGAGCATACCATTCCTGCAGATGCAAACTGATGGCAAAACATGTTCGTTACCCTTGTTTGTAGTTAATATTTTTTTACCGCCTTCCTACTTTTCACTGTTACTCACTTTTCTCACACTCCTTATTCTAGCTGATAATGAGAGGGGAAATGCTGCAAGTAAAGCCAAGTACTCAGCTCCACCTCGCAGACTAACTGGTCTCATTTTTGTTGGGGCAGCCACACGCATGCCTGGCGTGCGTGAGCTGATTGAGAAGGTAGGTATGTCACTACTGAGAAGGTATCTCAAGTCTTGGATAAGAGGCCTTGTTCATGTAGGTGACAGGACTAGAGGCTAGGCAGGATGTAGATCCAGAGATGGCAGTGGCGTTGGGTGCTGCTGTTCATGCAGGGGTCATCCAGGTAAGCTCATCACATAGCCTGCTAGGAGTATGCGGGAGTTCCTTAGCCTTATTTCAATCGTGCCAGTATTAATTTTTTACTTCAGGGAACATCAAGTGGAGTGGAGCTGACAGACGGGAGTTACGTAGCCGCTCTACATAATAGAAGTACCAGCATTTTATCTGACTGGTCTCCTTGATTTCACTTCTTAAATGTAGTGTTCACTCAAATAAAATGTTAATTCATCCGCCGTAATGATTTCAGATGTGATTTCAAAAGATTTTTGAAGGTGAAAACAATAAATTAAAAATTGGCAATCCACGGAAAATATTTTTGCAAAAAGGGCGCAAATCTATGCCCACTAACGGGCTCGAACCGTTGACCTAAGCGTTATTAGCACTTCGCTCTAACCAACTGAGCTAAGCGGGCTTGAACTACCATCGAAATTCAAGGCCATAATCGAGTACCCATACCCTACTCTAGTGGCAAATCCTGATACTTCCATTGTTGAAACCCCCCTGAGCAATGTTAAGTAGTCTTTCTCATGATTGAACGTAAAATTTTTGCTAAGACACAAGCCTCACTTGTCTGTCTTAGAAAAGCAACAACATCGCAAATATTTATGTAGATTACGAGCTTTACTGAGCTCACCTTCAACAAATACTAAGTTTCCATTGTTCCATCCACTCTGTAAAGATATGAAGAATCACATCTTAAGAATTTCAGGCACACATGTAATTTCAAATGCGCTTTCAAAGATACAGCGCATGACTTTGCAGCTTACAAGCACAACTGTACATTGCATAATCGCATCTTGCAGCTATGCCATGCTGTAATACGACACATTGAGCATCACACCTGCATTAGTTCATATGCTGCTTTCAGACACCGGCTCTCTCTCCCAAAGTTCCTGTCAGGATCATCTATACCCTTGGGGTATTTATCCGGCCGGAGCATCAACCTGGTTCCTAATGTACCTCCTTCATACAGATGCACAGAAAACATTACACATGTATAGTTTGAAGACATGATGTAACATGATGTCACAAGGTTCATGCAATTGTGCAGTGCAGTATTGCCTCTCATTTTGTGCGTTATAATGCAGCGCATGGCTATCCTATCCACTATCTTCTAATTGATAAATTTCTGACCCAGCGATTGATTTTAGAGTGTCACCATGATGTGTGATCCACCAGTACCTTAAGTGTGAATGATGTACCACACTCTAGATCAGGAAATATGGTAGTACTTTGTACCATACAGTTGGGTGAACAAGATGCAACAACATACCGATGGCACACATGAGCATGATCTTCTGTCCTTTCTTCAGGGTTGACCCCACTGTACCAGCATAATCTGGGTCTCGTTCTGCGCGCGGTGTAGAGAAGTCATGTGAAGTGAGGACGTAGCCATAGAGCGCAGCATTACTGTTTTTAAAAAATTAAAAATTCAGATCCAACTTGCGGAGTTACAGCTATTTAATTCAAAACAAACTAAATCATGAGGACTTGTTGCCTCTTTATAAATCAAATGCACCTGTTGCTTTCATAGCAAAAGATGCCATCGCAAATTTTTTCACGTTGTCCCTGTCCATTCCAAACCAAGAAACAAGATTCAGTTTTTATGTGAGACAAGCCCTTCCAACATCTATTACACAAAGTCTATCTCCCTTGCTGCTTTGAGTTAAAATCACCAGAATGAGTTCCCCTGCACAAAACGGAAGAGAGGAATGTTAACCGCCCCAGCAGCATGAAGAGCATCGTAGTCTCCATCTATACGAACATCCACCAAGGTCCATCCTTGAGACTGCATCTTTAGGGCCTGTTGAGAGAATTATAGAATCCCATCACATTAAAGTGCGACATATCCAGCATTATCCTTGATTAGGATTATAAAGTCAAATCAAGTTAAACCTTCAACATTTCAAAAATTTTGAAAACATGTAAATTAAAGGAATTTTGGGAAACACATTCACAAAGTGCCAAGTGTAGCAGTCTTACTAGGCCATAGCAACCTCATACCACTTCATGACGTACCAAGGAAATATGTTAAACCCTAAAGCAAGGCTTGTTCATCTAAGCTGGCCCTCCCTCTGCCATACCTGTGAAGGGGTGACGGACTTGAGGCCCTTCTCTGTCAGCAGTGTGTGCACTACTGGCCAAATCTGCACATAGCAGCAAGCTAGGTCCAGTCATGGGCAAAGCATTAATGACGTGTTATGATCAGCATCCTAAGGATATACTTAGAGCAGAGGAATTTGAAATTGGAGGTGATATAACAAGCCTGATTTCTCACTTCCTGCAAGCATGAACTCACTGTGTACGAAGAACCTGTCTTTGTCTCAATGACCACGCTGTCCTTGGGAAGCTCACCAATGCGGTCATCTCTCACCTTCCAGAGACGTCATGATTCAGGTAGGCATGTATAGAGGAAATAGGTATGATTCAGGTATGCTAGAAGGTGCTGAATTGTCTAGCTAGGAGGCATTTTTCTTTAGGTGCAGGAATGGGGGTTATACGTCTTAGTGATACCTACCCATCTCAGCATAGTGCCATCAAAACGTATGCCGGATGGGCCTTTCCCTGCCTTCTTTTTTGCCTCGGGTGCTGCTTTTAAAATATGCGAAGTTCGTTCTTGAGGCCTTGTACTCAGCACATACCGCTTTTGGGCTCCTAAAATCATTGCGTACACACTTCTTTGGTCAGAAGATACACCATCACAATTAGATTTTTCACTAGTACCGGTTCAGATGAGGGTTTGTGCCATGGTTAAGGTCCAACTAGCGGCCATTAACTAGACTCAGATATGTACGCTAAAAGAAATGTCAATAGCTGATAGGTGCACGTGAATGTGCGTGACATGAAATTAGACGTCTCCAAAGGCTTTGTACGAGTTACACCTCGTTATCCTCCCACTGGCAACTCGATATCAGACAGTCGCTTTCACATTGCATGTAAAATATCTCAAGTATGCCTGTGTTCAAACGTGGCGACGGCAAATGTTGTGGGTAAACTATGCTGACAGCATTGCACCAAGTTAGACATCATGTTTATCATTGGTTACTCTGTATAATGTCGTGAATAATCACTCAATTAAAGAATTTGTGATGTGATCAGGGACGGGGATCCATGCAGCACAGTGATGATTGGAGACTTCATGCATCACCAGACTTGGTCATCCTCCCCACAACTCCCAGCTCTGGTCATTCCACTGCAGTTTGCCCAACTGGCATCCAACATCAGCAATCTGAGGTGATTGAAAGCATGAGCACACAAGCAACCCAGGAGCAAGGGAAGGGAGGTGCACAGATTGACATCACATGTCCACCATTCCAAATCCACACTTCTGAGCATGAGACTCTTCAGAGATCACTCCTGGAATCTGGAAGGGACCATCTCGTGGGAGTCTATGCAAAAGATCAATGCATAAACATCCTCTTGAGTGAACCTACTACCATGGCTCAGAACGGTGCCACGAGGGCTCAGGGTACAGTTGATGTCCTCCCCTCTGCTCAGCTGTTGTGGGCTGCAGCACTCAGCTCTGAAACCCCAGATCTACTTCTGGCCATCATGAGCAGCAGCAGCATCACACTCACATGTCACCAGATTGTCACGGCTACAACGCGACTAGCTGACCTGTGTCGCTTGCAGCAGCCTGTGCCTGTAAGACCCCTAGGAGTGTTGTCCTCACCCAGCACTCAAAGGACCAGCTCCTCACATCCACAACGAGGTTATGACTCCTTGATGTCTCCACAAAAAGAACAGTACAAAGTCTTCTTACGCAATCTCTGTAAATTGATTGCCTTCAAGTGTGAACAGCGCCCTGGACCAGTGCAAAGCACTGCAGAGCTTCAACAGGCACATCAAGGGAGAACCGTGCACCTGCTTGGGGTCCATGAGACACTTCAACTGTTGTGTAGCTTAGCTTGGATGGGGAAGCGCTGCTCTACTCTTGTGGACCTGCTGCTGAAAGCAGTAGCTACAGATGAGCTGAAAACAGATGCTGCCAGATTCCGTACTGCCAATTCTAGCAAGAGGTATCCAGGAAGTCAGCTCAGTACCAGTCACAGGAGACAGCATGCCACACCTTCCTCCAGCTCCTCCTCCCCAGGCATTATATCTTGGCTGCAACTTCTGTCCAACCAACAGGTGCTAGACCTTTGCTGGGCGCTGGCCAAGCTGCAGTACCGCCCTACTGACCCCACTGTAGTGCCTGAGCTCTACACCAGGACGCTGCCATTGTTGAGGAGTCTGAGCTTTAGCAGAGCCTCTGCATTGGCTTGGTCCCTTGCTCGTCTCAGGCAACCAGCTGTAAAAGCACATGTCCCTGACTCCCACTGGTGGACCACCCTAGAGACTGCAACACTGCTTTCAAGCACTGATGGCCACTGGTCAACATGTGGTCAACAAGGGCATGCCACTTCTGTCTTGCATGCAGAAGCAGTGGAGTCATCATGCAGATACACAGTGGCAGGTATTGCTTGTACAACAGTAGGGAGAACCAGGAGCTGTATCACAGATCCACCAACAAACAGCACTCATAGAGGTTCTCTCTTGCGAAATGATAACGGCTTGCTGAGTGGCTTGCATAATGCTGTAGGCATGAAGCACCAGAAGAGAATGCGAAGCTCATCAAGTCAAGCTCCTCCTTCTCCAGGGCAAGTTGCCACTCTGATTTGGGCCGCAGCGCAGCTGAATCCACATCCAAGACCCTCCTCCACTTGGATCCACAACCTCCTATTGCGCTTGGATCCAAATCTCAAGACCCTGAGGCCCCGCGAGCGGTACTTGCTGATGTCAGGATTAGCAGTACTGAAGTACAAGCTGCCAGAAAATTGGCCTGCCTCTCTACTGTGTCTAGGCCTGCCCAAAAAACTAGGTACTTTGATGCAGCCTCATATCAGCAACAGAACAAGGGTTGCAAGTTCTGGAACGCCTACAGTCTCAACCTGGCTGGAGGCTGGATGTGGACATGGTGGCACCTTAGTTCCCAAGCACTCCAGGCCCAGCGCTGAGAGGACTCAACAGGCTATTGTAGAGGTCAGAGGTCAGCGGCTACCATTCACATCACTTGATAGCCTGATGTCTGTGTTGCCTCATGCTGGACCCTTTCCTTGTGAGGGAGGAGAAGCACCGTCAAGTGCCAATAAGCATGGCTACTCACCCACCGCGTACAACAGCATGATCTGCAAGCCAAATGCTGGGGAGTACAGCAGCATGCTCACAGCCCTGGCTGCATTGAGAATGACTTTGAACCAGGCAGAGCTAGAGGAAGTAGCAAAAACCGCTCAGGTGATTGTCATGTGCACATTGTCTCGCTTTCCCTGTAAGACATGAAATTTCCAGCTTGCACGCTTTCCCTACTGACCGAGTGACAGCAGTTGCTGTACAACTAGATGGAATAGGAAAGAAGTCTGAGCTTATAATGTCAGGGCACAGCCAATTCTGTTGCTCTCTCTGAACTCCTTCACTGCATAAACGTGCAATATTTTCAGGCCCAGTTCTGGTGTATGAGCCCTCGACTTTTGACCAGCATTGCGGCTACTCTCCAGTCTTTGGGATTCACTCCCAGCTGGCAATGGCAAATGGAATGGATGGAGGAATGCAACTTGAAGATCAAAGACTTTGACTCCCTACAACTGCTTAAGTACGGACAGGCAAGTGATGGGCCTTCAAGGCTCTCTCAGGTTCTGGAACCTTACTAAATATTTCACATCTACACTGCAATTCTGCAGTACAGATCTACCTAGATCTGTCCTTCTTCATTCACTCAGGTTCTTAATGGCTGGGGTGTGAAGTTGAATCATTACCGATCCCACACTTTTGTCTCTGCTGTGGCACAATGGATGGAGCACTGCTCTCGCTCACGTCTTGTTCAGCTTCTGAAGATCATGGTACTGCTGGGTATTCGGGTCAATGATCTGTGGATAAGTGAGGGTGGGAGCAGGTGGAAGGACCAGCCCCCATTCCTGGAAGGTTCTGTGGCAGTGCAGGAATCTAATGTTTCTCCAATCTCTCTTCAGACAGACCGCCCTTCCTCACACAGAATGCACACTCATGATGTTCCTCTTAAGGAAAAGGAGCCTTCGGTAACAGTGGGCGGCACTACCCTCACTGATGCCTGGCTATGCGCCTTCCTAAAATGCTTCCTCTCACGAAATTTCCGGCAGCCGCTTCCGCGACATCAGTCAGACCTTACGATGGCACTCTCAACACTCTGCCAGCCTCTGGTGCACTCGGCTGTAAAGGCTCAGCTGCGAGTGTCGCCTCTCAGCCCTGCTGCAGAACAGCTGCTCAGGCAGGCTCTAATGATACCGGAAGGGTGGAAGCCAAATCTTACAAATACCCCTCCTAATCACTGGTTACACTTTATCCCAGCGAATAATAGGCTATCTGTCATAACTGCTCTAGAACAGATGTTTTTTCTTCCTTGCTGAATTGCACATGCTTCAATGTATCTTTACTCAAAGTACTCTCTTGGCAAATGAAAACCTCTGTAGATGTTGAAGTTCATGAAGTCTCTGCTAGTTATAATCTCTTCAGGATAACACAGGAGTAAGATGACTAACCTGTGAGAGCTATCACTATGCGTCTCCATTTCTTAGAGAATGTTCCATCGTCTATGTTATTTACATAAATCAGATCTCATCATCAGATTCTAACTCAGATGCAAACTCATCTATTTCTGGATAGTCTCCAACCTTCACTTTGTCAGGTCTCACAAAGGCACCATAACCAGGAGGTGCATCAAAGTACTTTGTGCCCTTGACGCTGCCATCATTCTTTCCCAAAGGCTCATCATACTTGATGCCCACCCAGTATCCTAGAGGCAGACCTTCTACTTTGCCAACGAACCTGTGAACATTTTGAAGGATCATGATATAAGTCTTTGTAAGGTTCTACTCTGATACTGGCCAATGTCAGATTTTTATTCCTTTGCTTTTGGCACCCAACAGAGATTCGCCAACATTTCCAGAACTCCAGAAAAACATGTCTCTGCAACAAGGCAGGGACCATGACGGGAATCTTCACACTTCAATACATACTAAGAGACAGTATGGCTCACTGTAATGTGCCTGGACTCACATGACTTCCCCACGTCTGTCTCCTGGCTCCACACTGCATCTGTGACCCACGCTTGCTGTTGAAGCTTCATCTTTCATGTACTCTGGATCCGTGATCTGCAATCATGTTGAAGTTACTAATCAACTCATCATTATATGAAGCACGTCATCTAGTATGTACTTCTACATGACTTCTGTGTGTAAAAAAATCATCAGGGCTCCTTAGGATGAAATTTAAATCTGGGTAACTGTTGATGATGACTCCCTATTTACTGTCTGACTGTAAGCAGCAGGATTTCAGTATTTAAATCAACAATGAGTTGGTGGCAATGAGGTATCTTAACTTGCCTCACTCAACTGCTCTTAAATTTGTCCTGACTACTGAGAGCACACATCTCAGGCAAGAGCCCGTCTTGCCTTGGGTGCTGGATGCACATATTCAACTCCTTTGTTCTTGGCAAGCTCCTTCTCGATGGTCCACATAGGATCCTCTTTGAGCTTGGCCTCCTTAAATTTCCTAACCAGGAGACATCCCATTGACTATGAAGGCAGAGATATAAAAGATACCAACTGCAAACTTGCGAAATGCTCTTTTGTTTCAAGACAACAATCCACGTGTATTCAAATACCTCATTGTAGATGAGCTGATCCCTTACACTCATCCTCGTGTATTCAAATACCACATTGTAGATGAGTTGATCCCTTACACTCATCCTCGTGTATTCAAATACCTCGTTGTAGATGAGCTTATCCCTTACACTCATCCTCGTGTATTCAAATACCTCATTGTAGATGGGCTTATCCCTTACACTCATCCTCGTGTAATCAAATACCTCATTGTAGATGGGCTTATCCCTTACACTCATCCTCGTGTATTCAAATACCTCATTGTAGATGAGCTTATCCCTTACACTCATCCTCGTGTATTCAAATACCACATTGTAGATGAGCTTATCCCTTACACTCATCCTCGTGTATTCAAATACCACTTTGTAGATGAGCTTATCCCTTACACTCATCCTCGTGTATTTCAAATACCTCATTGTAGATGGGCTGATCCCTTACACTCATCCTCGTGTATTCAAATACCTCATTGTAGATGGGCTTATCCCTTACACTCATCCTCGTGTATTCAAATACCACATTGTAGATGAGCTGATCCCTTACACTCATCCTCGTGTATTC